>LPNX010874096.1:125264-236213 GCA_001517045.1 Pseudotsuga menziesii | reverse complement strand
TGTTAAAAAGAGGTTACTGGTCAAACTGGTGGATGGAACTAGGTGGAAAGGCAAAAGACAAGTGGCAGCATCCTCAAACACTTCCTAGGTTGCAGGTGGAAACTTCCCTATAATTGGGGTCATGATTCCCCAAGAAAGTGGGATCAGAGCAGGTGGCTCATTAAATGACAACTAACCCAAAAAGACCTAGGCAATCTTTTAATAGTACTCAATGAAGAGAGCTAAGGCTACTCAGATATTTTCCAGAGAGAATTCATTCAGGTGAATGTTATTCAGGAAATTCATTGAGGAAGAGGGAAATATAGTAAGGAAGTTGTTCTAAGAGGATTGCTACAGTAACTTGATTTCATTACAGCTTTTTGGCTGAGAGAACTGACTGATAGTTCTGGGTTAATACTGAGTTTGAAGACTGGTATCTAACTTTGCTGCACCTAGTTCCAGTCAGGGAGACCAGAGCAAGCTCGGGGGTCCTGAGGATTCGTTATCTGAGCGCTCTCCAGGAGTTGGTAGGGAGGAACGGCCTCCCATTGCTGTTGTTGTCCCAATTTAAACAGGTTCTGTCACTTATCTCTTTATGTTTAATGAGTATGATTGGATGCGTGTTATGTTTATATTATATGACTGAAGAGTTAGTTAGTTTAGTAATGTGAGTATCTCAGGTTATTAGTAGTTAATCTGTTGCTGAGTTAAAGAATTACTGTGTTTTTCCACATCTGGTTTCACCAGACCGTACTCCAGTACAGTATCTCGGTATTGGGAAGTAGTATCCTTTTGAACCGAGCTTCTTATTTAGTTACTTTCAGTAACTACAAGTGTCTCACAAAGTCACAAGTTGTTTTCTTATAGTCTTAAAAACTACTTCCTAGTACTTAATTTTTGTTTCCAGTAAATTCTACTGTAAAGGATAGATAGTAGAAGTTAGACTAGAATTCATACTGTTTTACTATATAGTTTCTTTCCTTGTATTCGGATAATTTCATTTCTAAAAATTAACTCAAAGCAAGAACAAGTTACAGAGTTATTATTCTTTTATTCAAAATATAAAACATGTTAATATTTGTACTTACAGAACATTTGTAAGTAAACATTATAACTAAGAGAATAAACTAATTACAGCATAATGTAGATAGTATAGTATAAACTACAGAAGAATCAAATAATAAATACTATTTCCAAAATATTATAAATAAACAAGGTATACATATGGAGAATCTAATACTCCAATAAATACAGGATTATTATTTTGTATTAGTAAGCATTATTGTAATAATAATATTATAGTTTTATATTATACAACATAGGGGCATTATTCTTTTTAGACTTGAGAATGTCAATATTGTTTAAGTTACAGTTATGAGTTAAGTATACTCGGTTTTACAGGATAACCAGTCATTTCTTGGAAACTTTATGAAAATAAATTAAAATCAAAATATAAGAACCTTGATAGTTTAAGGGCATAAACCCTATATATCATTTAAGAAGTTAAATACATAATAAGTAAATCAAGGTACATAACCCTAACAGTAACATTATAAAAGAGTTTATCAATAGTAAATAACTCAGTTGTTTATTTTAAAAGCAAAGGTAAATAACAGAATAATTAAATTGCTTGAATATCGAGCTTAACCAATATGGTAATATCCATATATTTTACTCACAGTTACCAACAGAGTTTATATTTTAAATTCATAATGTCAGATTAAGAAACTGTACTTAATCTCAAACTATAAAATTAGGGTTGAACCCTATAAATCCAGTTTATACAAGTAAAATAAATACTAAGAGTTAAGACAATAATTTCACCTACGGCCGTAATATAAATCAACATTATAAGCTGTTATAAGCCCATATTTTACCTATTCCTATACAAAGCATATATTTAAAAATGTATGCGATAAACAAACTAAAAGATACAGGAAAAACATTATAATAAGTTATATTACAAAACTTTGGGTGAAAACCCTGATTATTGAAGAGTACAGTAAAAGAAAACAAGAAGTCGAGGTCATAACCTCATCCGCAGGAAGGCTTACAGCCCAGTGCTTCTTATACAGTATTTTAAACACAGAAGGAAAACTAATTATTACAACATCGGCCTAAGCCGTAACACCCATGCATAGCGCAGGGGTTATCCTGTTAAAATTCATTTTAACCTACAGTTTAATAATACTGAACGGAACCGAGGTAACCACAAGAGTCTCATCTCTCAAAGCCAGCCTATAACAACCCTAAAAACCAGCAAGGAGGGAACACCATGTTTGATACCAGGCTTACCGGGGAAAAACCAACAGCTGAAATCTTGCATTTTCCACTCCACAAGGAGGAGACCGAACCAGTAAAAGAAGGAGCAGCTTATTATTTTAAAACCCTATCATTTAATGGATAAACTATTTCTTGAAATGGAAAAATGAAGGAACAACTGGTAACTTACCGTAGAGTGTGATAGAAGTGTAGCCACCAAAAATAGCCAGTTAACCACGAACAGAGGAAGCGTAAACCCTTCCTTTGTCACTGAGAAGAATGAGCTCGCTGGAGCGAAGGATACCTATCACAAGGGAGAGTATTGATAGTATCAAGTCGGGTGGATGCACTACGTAGTGACAGAGTCGACAATGGGTGCAAAAAGGGGAAAACCCCAGGTATTCAACAATTTTAAAGCCGCCAACAGGAAGCTTTTAACTCCCACACAGTGCAGTAGATGAGCACAAAGAACTGGAGCAGCATAAAAGCTGCTATCAAACAACGCAACAGCGAAATGGACCAGGAGGGTTTGCAGAGCGGCCAAGCCCGAAGGCAAAGGAGAAATGACGAATTAGGGTTGAGTCAACTGTTTTATAACACCAATGCATGGCTGAAGAGTGACCACGTATTACCTTAAATACATTGCATGCAGTGGGTTGAGGTCTAATGTTCCACGATGAGAACGCCATTGATTGATTTTTTCCAACAAAATCATAGTGTTGAGATCCCATAAGGTTGTTATACCATAGTATCCCTGCGATACGATTTAAACCACGTAACATTAGATTTTGATAATAAAACATTGTACTCTAGATATTGCTCACTATTTTAGTCTCGTATGCATAAGGTATGGAAAATGGTTTTAATTATAAGAAGTTATAAGAGCATGGGAATAATGTTAAGTCATGGTTGTTTATAACTTTACCACTATATTGCCATTTGTCTTGGTCTTAAGTGAAGGAAAGAGACATATCGTTTCTTTAAAGTCTATAAAATAATGGGTAATTAATTGATTTTGGCTTTCTCTAGTCTCTATCCTTGATACTTGTATTAGATTTGCAACCTTTTTAATAATCTTAGAATCTTGTGGTGACAATTAGACTTTTGTCACTTTCTAAGCTCAAAAATTTAGGAGAGATTCTATAAGTAAATATGTGATAGGCAACTTCGATATATTAACCTTCTTGTTGAAAGTATAGTCTTCAATACTCATAAATGGGTTTAATTATGATAATCTAGGACTGATTCTAAAGGTGTATGTGGTTATTATCCAAATGTCAATCATGGAAATAGAAGTAGCTTCCCAAACATCGCGAATCCTTAAAACGTTAAGAGAAGACTTGTATCAAACAGTAAACCTTGTAATTGCTTAAAGTAAGAAAAGTATAGATCGACACTTGTAATATCATAGCATTTACATCTACAGATGCAATCCTGACTATTTTGCAATCTAAACATAGCATTGCTGCAGTAACTATAAATGGTAGAATTTAATCTTTGATGTTGTAATTTTCTACCTTGCTAGCTGTTAGTCAAGATCTAATTATTGCATATTTACCATGGAATTATTTAAGCATCTATTGGTTTCATACTTGGTAGAAATGTTAACCCTGTTTTCTTGATGGTAAAATAGCTCTCACCTTTACTCATAGAATCCAGTGCTCATTCAGTAAGATCTTAAAAAGAATTTAAAGTTGAAGCTATACCTGTTTAAGCCTAAGAAATCTGACTAGCATGATTATACTTTATGGAATAAATATAGTTAGCAGCGACCCAGACATTTTTACCTGTATATCTGTAAGAGAAGGGAAAAACTTCTGCATTAGCTCGGAAGCTAAGTAAGCCAGTCTTTTCATCGCAACCCCACCTTGTGGTCGCAAAAAGGAACAGTCAGTAAACTGAAAAGGATATATTCTATCAATCTATGCAAATAACAGATGAATGCTAATAATAAACTAATAACCTTTAACTAATTAAATAATTAGTTAACTATAATAATGTTAATTTTATGTAATTCAAAAATTTTAAATTTTTTTGAAATTTTGGGGTTTTGACATGTGGTATCAGAGCATGGTTCAAATACTAGGACTTGATGTGGCCCAACTAGTTTTCGCAGAATAGTAAAAATAATGTACTAACTTGTATTTTGTTCTATGTAAAAAAAAAAAACAGAAAATTTCTTTTTCTGAATTTAACAGGCAAGTATGGGGAAGCTAGGAGAATATGCTCGAGAGGAGTCTCCAAACACTGAGATAATACAAATGTCTAGAGAACCTGTGTTGGAGGAGGTAACTGCTCACTCCTCAGAGCTGATGCAGACTATAAAGAATTTAAAGACTGAAATAGAATCAGTCAAGAAGGACAATGAAATGATTCTGAAAACTCAAGAGGAGTTAAATCAAATTTTGATGGAAACATTTCAGACTGAAGGGAGAAGCAAAAGATCTAAATCTGAAGAAGCTAGCCATCAGAAAGGATCTCAAAAGATGAAACTGGCTAAAGCTGAAAGCAGTTCCTCATTTGAAGGATTCAAGGAACAACAAAGCTATTACTCTACTAGTGACAGTAGTGAGGCTGAGTTGTATAAGAGAAAGAAAAAGTACAGGCCTTATGAAGAGATTTCCGAGGAGTTCAAAAAAATAAAACCCCCAACTTTCAATGGAGAAACTGAAAAAGGAGAAGAGGCAGAAGCTTGGTTATCTGGGATGAGAAATATTTTCAGATATACAACTATTCAAATCAGCTGAAGGCGAGAATGGCCATCTATAACCTTTCTGGAAAGGCAGATATATGGTGGCAAGTTCTGAAGAGAGTTAAGGGTATCAAAGAAAAAGAGGTCAATTGGAGTACCTTTAAAAGGTACTTCAAAAATAAATTTCTGTCCGAAC
This sequence comes from Pseudotsuga menziesii, assembly GCA_001517045.1. NCBI lineage: Eukaryota > Viridiplantae > Streptophyta > Pinopsida > Pinales > Pinaceae > Pseudotsuga > Pseudotsuga menziesii. The sequence continues at coordinate 231,084 of LPNX010874096.1, read as the reverse complement.
AGTACTATGAAGAAAGGGCGAAAGAATTTTATGAGTTAAAGTTAGGATCCATGACTATGAAGGACTTAAACAGTAAATTTTTAAGTCTATTGAGGTATGTACCTTATTTAGTTGATGAGAAACCTAAAGTACAGCAGTTTCTCAGCTGTCTGCCATATCATATTAAGGACAGAATCGAGTATGATAACCCTAAAACTCTGGAAGAAGCCATGAGAAAGGCAAATTTCTGTTTTGAACAGAACAAAAAGAAAGAAGGTATAGCCAACTGGAAGGCTAAAAGGAACAGTAATCAGCCTGAGTTCAAGAAAAAAGAGTTTGTACCCCAGAAGAATTTCAGGAATAATAAGAATAGAAATCATTCTAATGGTAAGAACTTCCAGGGAAACAAAAATGGTGCTCCTAATAATTCCAATAATTCCAATAACTTTAAGGGCAAGGAAGCTTCAAACAACCATGGAAAATTCACTAAGAATTTTGAACGGAAGGAGCCTGTTAAGTGTTGGGAGTGCAATGGCCCGCACTATGCTTCAGTTTGCCCAAATCGGAAGAATCCAAACAGCAATATTCACACTGCGCAGGATGAAATGACTGTTGAAGATTTTGCAAGGACTATGCCCCAAATCAATGCAGCATTGGAGAATCACCGAGCGGATTATCAGAATTCCATGGTGGAAGTAGAAGGTGTGGTTAACCAAACCCCTGTAACTATTTTAATAGATCCAGGCACCAGTCTTAGTTACATTTCACCGCAGATAGTAGAAAAGTGTAATTTGACTGTTGAAAAGTTTGATAACTCCTGGTTAGTTCAATTAGCCACAGGGGCAAAAAGGAAAGTAACCTGTTATGTTAAGGAATGTACTTTAGTTATGAATTATTTTAAGACTACTGTTAAGTTAAATGTTCTGCCACTTGGCTCGTATGACTTATTGATTGGTATGGATTGGTTAGAACAGCATAGGGTAGTTTTAAACTGTTTTGATAAAACATTTACGTGTGTAAATAATAATGAACCACCCGTAACAGTTAAAGGTGTTCCTAGAAAAACTGTAATTAGGCAGATTTCTACCTTACAACTCAAAAGAGTAGTCAGGAAAGGGTGCAAGGCCTATGCTGTAACCATTACAAATGAGGCAAATAAATCTGAAAAAGATAAAATAAAAATAGAGGATATTCCTATGTTAAACGAATTTACTGATGTATTTCCGGAGGAAATTCCAGGATTACCTCCCAGGAGGGAACTGGATTTCACAATTGAGCTGGTACCAGGTGCTGTACCTAGCTCGAAAGCTCTGTATCGTATGAATATTCTGGAACTTAATTAATTGAAATCACAGTTAAAATAATTAATAGATAAGAAGTACATTCGACCCAGTGTGTCCCCTTGGGGAGCACCAGTAATCTTTGTCAAAAAGAAAGACGGAACTATGCGACTTTGCATAGATTACCATCAACTTAATAAAATGACAATTAAAAATAGATATCCGTTGCCTCGCATAGATGATCTATTTGATCAGCTGCATGGAGCTACGGTGTTCTCTAAGATAGACCTGAGATCAGGATATCATCAGGTAAGAATTAAAGAAGAGGACATTTTCAAGACAGCCTTCAGAACAAGGTATGGACATTACGAATTTGTCATAATGCCATTTGGGCTTACTAATGCCCCAGTCGTCTTTATGTGTCTAATGAATAACATAATGCATAAATACTTAGATAAATTTGTTGTTGTATTCATCGATGACATCTTAATCTATTCTAAAAATAAAGAGGAACAGAAGGAACACTTATGGATAGTCTTACAAGAACTGCGAGAGCAACAGCTCTTTGCGAAGTTCAGTAAGTGTGATTTCTTTAGGGATGAAATCCAGTACTTAGGTCACATGGTGACTAAGGAAGGGATTTCAATTGATCCTGAAAAGATTCGGGCAATCGAAGATTGGCCAGTACCAAAAGACGTAACAGATGTTAGGTCCTTCATGGGAATTACCGGTTACTACCGGAGATTCATTGAAGGTTTTTCAAAAATAGCTAATCCAATCACTTCCTTGCAAAAGAAAGGCAAGAAATTTGATTGGAACTTAAAATGTGAAGAAAGTTTTAAGAAATTAAAAACTCTGTTAATAACTGCGCCTATTCTAAGAATAGCAGATCCTAATAAGGATTTTGTGGTATGCACCGATGCTTGTAATGATGGTTTAGGCGGAGTACTGACTCAGGATGGGCATGTCATTTCCTATGAGTCCAGGAAATTAAACATTCACGAAAAGAATTATGCCACTTACGATTTGGAACTTGCTACTATTATTCATGCCTTAAATATGTGGCGGCACCACTTAATAGGCAGAAAGTTTATTTTAATGACTAATAATAAAGGTTTGAAATACCTTTTATATCAGCCTAACTTAAATGCAAGGAAAGAAAGATGGTTAGCCTTCTTAAGTGAATACGATTTCGAAATTCAGCACATAAAAGGAAAAGAAAATAAGGTGGCTGATGCTTTGAGCAGAAATGCAAAGCTGAATTTTATAGCAGCAATCAGTACTTATGCTTCTGATTTAAATGAACAGCTGACTGAAGGGATAAAATTGGATGAAATTTATCAAAAATTACAAGTTATAGCTAAAGACGAACCTACAGAAAGTTTAATAAAAGTCTATAATCTAAATAAAGATGGATTTTTATTGTTTAAGGACAGATTGTATGTGCCTAATGTGCCTAAGGTTAAATTGTTGATTCTGGATGAAGTTCATAAAACCCCTTACTCAGGGCATCCAGGCTACCAAAAGACTGTCACCATGTTAAGAAAAGAATATTTATGGCCTAATATAAAATCTGAAGTAGCTGAGTATATAGCTAGATGTTTGGACTGTCAACAAGTGAAAACAGAACATCAACATCCAGCTGGTTTATTGCAACCTTTGCCTATTCCTAGTTGGAAGTGGGAGATAATCAGCTTAGATTTCATTACTGGATTACCCAGAAATCAGAATCAAAATGATTCCATTATGGTGGTGGTGGACAAGTTAAGTAAAGCAACACACTTCATTCCTATTAAAACCACTTACAAGGCAGCAAACATAGCTGACATATTTCTAAAGCAAATTTTTCAGCTACATGGTGTACCGAAGGTTATTATTTCAGACAGGGATCCTAAATTCAAAGGGAATTTCTGGAAATCCTTGTTTAAGGGATTAAACACAACACTGAATTTCAGCACCTCTTTCCATCCTCAGACGGACGGACGGACTGAAAGAGTGAATCAGGTGCTGGAAGATCTGTTAAGAATGTACGTTAAGGATCAGCCAGGTAAGTGGGAGGATTACTTGCATTTAGCAAAATTTGCATACAATAACAACTATCAATCATCAGCTAAGTTCAGTCCTTTTTAAATTCTGTATGGGCGTAAATGTAACACTCCTATCTCCTGGAATAATCCAGTAGATACATTAGTGTTGGGACCCGAATTATTAAAAGAAATGGAACAGATTGTGAAACAATTGCAGGAGAATTTGAAGGTTTCCCAGGATCGGCAAAAGAGTCAAGCATATTTGAAAAGAACTCCTAAAGAGTTCCAGGTGGGTGAGCACGTGTTCATAAAGGTAAGACCAAAGAAGAGCTCCCTAAGACTAGGGATTTGTGCAAAATTAGCGCCACGTTACTATGGTCCGTTTGAAATTCTATCCAGAATTGGTCAAGTTGCATATCAGTTAGCATTACCACCTAATTTGAAAGTGCATAATGTTTTCCATATTTCTTTTCTGAAAAAGTATTTTCATGATGCTACTCATGTAATTGATTGGAATGTTGTATAGGTGGAACCAGAAGGAGAAGTTCTGGTGGAGCCGGACTATATCCTCGGGAGGAGGGAAATTACTCTGCGGAACCGCATGATTGGACAGCTGAAGGTGCAATGGAAGCACCTTAGTCCTGAAGAAGCTACCTGGGAACTGAAAAGTAAGATGCGGGAAGCATACCCGAATCTATTCTAGGAGGTTGCAGAAGATGAAGAATAAGTAACATCGAGGACGATGTTACATTTTAAGGGGGTGTGTATGTCACATACCTCAATTTTGTAAAATAATATAAATTATTTAATTATATTCCTGAGACATTATGTTAAACTTAATGCTAAGTAGGAATTGATGACTCGGCAGAGTCAATAGAAATGGAGTGTAATTCAGAATATTTTATTATTAATAAATAAATTGTGGAGACAACAACATGGGAGAGCTATTAAAAAGAGGTTACTGGTCAAACTGGTGGATGGAACTAGGTGGAAAGGAAAAATACAAGTGGCAGCATCCTCAAACACTTTCTAGGTTGCAGGTGGCAACTTCCCTATAATTAGGGTCATGATTCCCCAAGAAAGTGGGATCAGAGCAGGTGGCTCATTAAATGACAACTAACCCAAAAAGACTTAGGCAATCTTTTAATAGTACTCAATGAAGAGAGCTAAGGCTGCTCAGATATTTTCCAAATTCATTCAGGTGAATGTTATTTAGGAAATTCATTGAGGAAGAGGGAAATACAGAAAGGAAGTTGTTCTAAGAGGATTGCTACAGTAACTTGATTTCATTACAGCTTTTTGGCTGAGAGAACTAACTGATAGTTCTGGGTTAATACTGAGTTTGAAGACTGGTATCTGACTTTGCTACACCTAGTTCCAGTCAGGGAGACCAGAGCAAGCTCGGGGGTCCTGAGGAGTCACTGTCTGAGCGCTCTCCAGGAGTTGATAGGGAGGAACGGCCTCCCATTGCTGTTATTGTCCCAATTTAAACAGGTTCTGTCACTTATCTCTTTATGTTTAATGAGTATGATTGGATGCATGTTATGTTTATATTATATGACTGAAGAGTTAGTTAGTTTAGTAATGTGAGTATCTCAGGTTATTAGTAGTTAATCTATTGCTGAGTTAAAGAATTACTGTGTTTTTCCACATCTGGGTTCACCAAACCATACTCCAGCACAGTATCTCGGTATTGGGAAGTAGTATCCTTCTGAACCGAGCTTCTTATTTAGTTACTTTCAGTAACTACAAGTGTCTCACAAAGTCACAAGTTATTTTCTTATAGTCTTAAAAACTACTTCCTAGTACTGTATTTTTGTTTCCAGTAAATTCTACTGTAAAGGATAGATAGTAGAAGTTAGACTAGAATTCATGTTGTTTTACTATATAGTTTCTTTCCTTGTATTCGGATAATTTCATTTCTAAAAATTAACTCAAAGCAAGAACAAGTTACAGAGTTATTATTCTTTTATTCAGAATATAAAACATGTTAATATTTGTACTTACAGAACATTTGTAAGTAAACATTATAACTAAGAGAATAAACTAATTACATCATAATGTAGATCGTATAGTATAAACTACAGAAGAATCAAATAATAAATACTATTTCCAAAATATTATAAATAAACAAGGTATACATATGGAGAATCTAATACTCCAATAAAGACAGGATTATTATTTTGTATTAGTAAGCATTATTGTAATAATAATATTATAGTTTTATATTATACAACATAGGGGCATTATTCTTTTTAGACTTGAGAATGTCAATATTGTTTAAGTTACAGTTATGAGTTAAGTATACTCGGTTTTACAAGATAACCAGTCATTTCTTGGAAACTTTATGAAAATAAATTAAAAGCAAAATATAAGAACCTTGATAGTTTAAGGGCATAAACCCTATATATCATTTAAGAATTTAAATACATAATAAGTAAATCAAGGTACATAACCCTAACAGTAACATTATAAAAGAGTTTAATAAATAGTAAATAACTCAGTTGTTTATTTTAAAAGCAAAGGTAAATAACAGAATAATTAAATTGCTCGAATATCGAGCTTAACCAATATGGTAATATCCATATATTTTACTCACAGTTACCAACAGAGTTTATATTTTAAATTCATAATGTCAGATTAAGAAACTGTACTTAATCTCAAACTGTAAAATTAGGGTTGAACCCTATAAATCCAATTGATACAAGTAAAATAAATACGAAGAGTTAAGACAATAATTTCACCTACGGCCGTAATATAAATCAACATTATAAGCTGTTATAAGTCCATATTTTACCTATTCCTGTACAAAGCATAGATTTAAAAATGTATGCGATAAACAAACTAAAAGATACAGGAAAAACATTATAATAAGTTATATTACAAAACTCTGGGTCAAAACCCTGATTATTCAAGAGTAGAGTAAAAGAAAACAATAAGTCGAGGTCATACCCTCATCCGCAGGCAGGCTTACAGCCCAGTGCTTCTTATATAGTATTTTAAACACAGAAGGAAAACTAATAATTACAACATCATCCTAAGCCGTAACACCCATGCATAGCGCAGGGGTTATCCTGTTAAAATTCATTTTAACCTGCAGTTTAATAAGACTGAACGGAACCGAGGTAACCACAAGAGTCGCATCTCTCAAAGCCAACCTCTAACATCCCTAAAAACCAGCAAGGAGGGAACGCCATGTTTGAGACCAGGCTTACCGGGGAAAAACCAACAGCTGAAATCTTGCGTTTTCCACTCCACAAGGAGGAGACCGAACCTGTAAAAGAAGGAGCAGCTTATTATTTTAAAAACTTATCATTTAATGGCTAAGCTATTTCTTGAAATGGAAAAACGAAGGAACAACCGGTAACTTACCGTAGAGTGTGATAGAAGTGTAGCCACCGAAAATAGCCAGTTAACCATAAGCAGAGGAAGCGTAAACCCTTCCTTTGTCACCGAGAAGAATGAGCTCGATGGAGCGAAGGATACCTATCACAAGGGAGAGTATTGACAGTATCAAGTCGGGGTGATGCACTACGCAGTGACAGAGTCGACAATGGGTGCAAAAAGGGGAAAACCCCAGGTATTCAACAACTTTAGAGCCGCCAATAGCAAGCTTTTAACTCCCACACAGTGCAGTAGATGAGCACAAAGAACTGGAGCTGCTATCAAACAACGCAACAGCGAAATGGACCAGGAGGGTTTGCGGAGCGACCAAGCCTGAAGGCAAAGGAGAAATGACGAATTAGGGTTGAACCAACTATTTTATAACACCAATGCATGGCTGAGGAGTGACCACGTATTACCTTAAATACATTGCATGCAGTGGGTTGAGCTATAATGTTCCACGACGAGAACGCCATTGATTGATTTTTTCCAACAAAATCATAGTGTTGAGATCCCATAAGGTTGTTATACCATAGTATCCTTGCGATACGATTTCAACCACGTAACATTAGATTTTGATAATAAAACATTGTACTCTAGATATTGCTCATTATTTTAGTCTCATATACATAAGGTATGGAGAATGGTTTTAATTATAAGAAGTTATAAGAGCATGGGAATAATGTTAAGTCATGGTTGTTTATAAACTTACCACTATATTTCCATTTGTCTTGGTCTCAAGTGAAGGAAAGAGACATATCGTTTCTTTAAAGTCTATAAAATAGTGGGTAATTAATTGATTTTGGCTTGCTCTAGTCTCTATCCTTGATACTTGTATTTGATTTACAACCTTTTTAATAATCGTAGAATCTTTTGGTGACAATTAGACTTTTGTCACTTTCTAAGCTCAAAAATTTAGGAGAGATTCTATAAGTAAATATGTGATAGGCAACTTGGATATATTAACCTTCTTGTTGAAAGTATAGTCTTCAATACTCATAAATGGGTTTAATTATGATAATCTAGGACTGATTCTAAAGGTGTATGTGGTTATTATCCAAATGTCGATCATGGAAATAGAAGTAGCTTCCCAAACATTGCGAATCCTTAAAAAGTTAAGAGAAGACTTGTATCAAGCAGTAAACCATGTAATTGCTTAAAGTAAGAAAAGTATAGGTCGATACTTGTAATATCATAGCATTTACATCTACAGATGCAATCCTGACTATTTTGCAATCTAAACATAGCATTGTTAGTCAAGATCTAATTATTGCATATTTACCATGGCATTATTTAAGCATCTATTGGTTTCATACGTGGTAGAAATGTTAACCCTGTTTTCGTGATGGTAAAATAGCTATCACGTTTACTCATAGAATCCAGTGCTCATTCAGTAAGATCTTAAAAAGAATTTAAAGTTGAATCTATACCTGTTTAAGCCTGAGAAATCTGACTAGCATGATTATACTTTATGGAATAAATATAGTTAGCAGCGACCCGGACATTTTTACCTGTATATATGTAAGAGAAGGGAAAAACTTCTGCATTAGCTCGGAAGCTAAGTAAGCCAGTCTTTTCATCGCAACCCCACCTTGTGGTCGTAAAAAGGAACAGTCAATAAACTGAAAAGGATATATTCTATCAATCTATGCAAATAATAGATGAATGCTAATAATAAACTGATAACCTTTAACTAATTAAATAATTAGTTAACTGTAATAATGTTAATTTTATGTAATTCAAAAATTTTAAATTTTTTTGAAATTTTGGGGTTTTGACATACTAGGTGATATGTGAGCCTGGTACTAGGTGGTATGATGTTTTATCACCCCCCCTTAAGCCTAAATTAGTGTAACCACATCAAAATTGAGGCCTTGGAAACTTAGTCTCGAGTCACCTCTTACAAAAAAAAAATTGTCCATATAACCAAGGTAAGAAGGAAAACCACATGGGAACAAAACCTCCCCTTTAAAATGGACATGGAGAAAAATATGAAAGTGAATATCAATCATCAACATGTGTCACCCACTCCAAGGAGTGACCTCAGATAGGTGAATGTATTCTCTGTGAATCTCTTGGTGAATATGTCAGCAGTTTGTTGTGTAGATGGGAAATATTACAATGATATCACCTGCACATGCACCAAGCTCTTGATGTAGTGCATGTGTATCTCAATATGTTTGGTCCTTTATCTCTATACTAGATTTGTGCATATCTTGATTTCACTTTGATTGTCACACCAAATGGCAGTGGGTGAATCAAATGCAAAACCAAGTTCTCCAAGAATGCCTTGCAACCACACACATTGTGTAGTTGCATTCACTGCTCCTTTGCACTCGACCTCAACTCATGAAAGGGGTATATTGTGTTGTTTATTATTTAACTATAATATGGCACCATGTTCAATCATGAATACGTAACCTGAAGTGTACTTTCTATTAGTGGAATCTCTACCCCAATCAGAATCAGTAAATCCTACTAGTTCTACTGGAGAACTAGCAGCATAGTGTATCCTGAAGTGTTTGGTTCCTTGCACATAATGCAAGATCCTTTTAGCATCATTCCAACAGAAATAATGAGGCTCTATCATATACCTTGCAACAACACCTATTGCATAATCCAAATCAGGTCAAGGGTGTGTGAGATACAATGAGCTCCCAACTAATTGCCTATACAACGAGTTGTCCACCAATGGAGATGACCCAAAATAACCTAGTTTAACTCCTGAAAGGAAGGGACACTTGGATGCCTTACATTCAGAAATTTTGAACTTTAATATTAGGTCTACATCATACTTTGATTATCTGACCTTAATACCTACATCGGATTGCTCAATCTCCAAGCCAAGAAATTGCTTCAACAATCCAAGGTCAATCATTGAAAACAAATTGTTCAATGAAGACTTAATTGAACCTATATCAGCAATGCAACTTCCAATGATCAAAATATCGTCAACATACATTACTATGATCTAAATAGATTCATATAAATTCTTCAAATACACATTAGGATCATATTTTCATCTTTCAAATCCTAGTGAGAGAAGAAAGATGTCCATCTTGGCATACCAAGCCCTAGAGGCTTTCTTGAGGCCATAGAGAGACTTATTCAACCTGCAAACAAGTGAAGGATCATGAATGAAAGCTTTAGTATGCTACATATAAATCTCCTCGTGAAGTTCACCATGAATAAAAGCACTCTTCACATTGATGTGGTGCACCTTCCATCGCTTAGATGAAGTAATGGCCAAAACTAGCCTGATAGAGTCCATCTTTGCAACCGATGTAAATATCTCTGTATAGTCCACTCCATGGAACTGAGAGAAGAATTTGGAAACCAAATTGGCCTTATACTTTAGATCTGAACCATCAAGATCCATATTGGTTCTATAAACCCAATTACATTGCACTAGTTTCCTCTTGGAAGGTAGAGGAACCAACTCCCAAGTTCATTGTCTTGCAAAGACTTGAACTCTTCTTCAATGGTTGTTTTCCATATTGGATCATGTCATGCTTATTAATATTATTGAGAATTAGATCCAACCGTCATAAAACAACTCTTTGGAATATTCGAATCACAAGTGGAGAAGGCATTGTGAAACTGAGATCTAGTCTTCCTAGATTCTAGTGGATCTCTAGCAAGATCACTAGCGGTTTGTATGGTTTTCTCACCCCATTTTGGCCTTATGGGTGAGGAATGATCTGCATGAATGTAAGGGTCTCCTGGTGCTTCCCTAGAGCACATATCTTCAACAGGTTGTCTTCTATGAACTCCATGCTTCTCCATCGATAGGGCACTCTGGCTTCCTCAAAATGTATGAGCGAACATGGTGTAAGTTCTTTTGGAATGGAATGAAAAGGAAAATTCAACAAATGATGGATGAATGTGATACCTTCCAATGCCAAAAGGGTGAAATGACACTCCTTCTAGGATTTCTCAAAACCTTTCCCATACCTACACGGATTTGGACAGATATTTTGATGGATTTCATTGAAGGGATCCCTAAGTTTGGAGGAGAGACAATGCTCTTGGTTGTGGTTGATTGCCTCTCCAAAAATAGTCATTTTTTTTCCCTCATCCATCCATATACCGCCTCCTTAGTCGCACAAATTTTTGTGGACCAGATATTTCAACTTCATGGAATCCCTTCTTCCATTGGCTCATATCACGATGCAAATTTCACAAGTCATTTTTGGACAGAACTATTTCACAACACTACAACCAAAATAAAAATGATTTTAGGGTATCACCCACAAAAAAATGGTTAGACTAAAGTTATCAACAAATGTTTGGAAACTTATCTTCATTGCTTCAACTCTAAAAAAAAACATAAGTGGGAAAAGTGGCTCCCTCTCGTTGAATGTTGGTACAATACCTCCTACCACACTACATCGAAAATGACTCCGTGCGAAGCAGTCTATGGTCAGGCACTGCCAACGCTCCTTCCATACACCCCCAAGAGTTCACCATTTTAGGCAGTTGACATGGTTCTTTAAAACCAATATCAGCTTCTTTACATTTTCCGGGACATTCTTCTCATGGAAAGAAATAGAATGAAACAAAAACCTAAATAGCACCATTATGAGCACACTTTTCAAATCAATGATATGGCATTTCTTCATCTACAACGTTACAAGCAATCCTCCCTGAAACTCAAAGGGCGTCATAAGCTGGACCCAAAGTTCTATGGGCCATATAAGGCTCTTCAGAAGATTGGGTTTGGTAATTATAAATTGGAACTTCCTCCTTCTCATGTTCACCTAGTATTTCATGTATCTTGTCTTAAGAAAGTTATTGGCACCAAGATCAGAGCACAAATTGTTTTACAAGAACTGGATAATGAAGGATCCATTATTTTGGAGCTAGAGGCCATCCTCAATAGGCACACTTGTCAGCTTTTCTCTCAATCCATCATAGAGGTTTCATTTCAATGGTGCGACATGCACTTAGAGGATGCTATATGGAGACCACTCCTTCAGATTTAGCAATAATTTCGACATCTAAATCTTTGAGGACAAATATTTTCTAAGAGGGAGCGAATGCTCGGAACCCGTGTCAACCCTTCTCTTTACTTTGTTAGTATATTATTGTTGGACGTGTATGTTTTGTAATTCGTCCTCTGAGTATATTGTATTATCCCACATTCATGGGGATCAATAGTTGTTTAGATTAGACTTAGTATATAATTACATGTTGAGGCCAATGAAGGCATCCACGAGTTATTTGTATTGATATTTTTCAAAGGAGGTTTCCCCCTTGAAGTGGGTCTATAAATTCCTTTTGTGTTCTACTATTTCCATTATATCATGCATTTTCATTTCTTATTGAGGGATGTTTCTCTCAGTCACTTACTATAATATTTGGAGTACCACGTAGTTTTTGGACTGTCTCCATAAAAGCATTGGCGACTGTGCTTGCTTTGAATGGGTGATATAGTGCACAGAAGTGTGCATATTTATTAATTCTATAAACAACCACCATCATGACACTCTTTCCTTCATACTTTGATAAATCTATGATAAAATCCATTGAGACCTCTATCCACCGTTGGCTTGAAATACAAAGTGATTGTAGGAGACCTCTGGTCTTAATTGTTTCCACTTTATTTATTCGAAAACCAAACATTCTGTCACAAATTTTTGAACATAAGTTTTAAGACCATCCCAAAAAAACTATTTCTTTACCTTGTGGTAGGTTTTTAAGAAACCCGAGTGCCCTTCTATCGATGAGGTGTGGAGTTCCAAAAGTACCTTTTGCTTGAGCTGGGAACTCTTACCAAGATATAAGTGATCCTTGTACCATACCAAGTTATCTTTCCACCTAAATGTATTAGAGGCACTGGGATTATGCTATAGCTTTAGAATGTGTGAAAATCAGATTCACAGCAAGATCTAGGAGCTATAATAATCCTCACAACTAAATAATTTCACAAAACATGCAGAAAATAGTATAAAAGAGCAATATTAACACATAGATATGGTGCCATTAACTGAATTTTATATTACTGTCCAACATGTAAATATTTTTGGGTCATTAATATTATACAATAGGATAAAATCATTGGCCTTTGGAGGAAAATTGGTGGCATGAATGTGGTAGGATTAGATTAGACCCCAAACCCCCCCTAGGTGGACCAATGAGAACCCAAACCACCTCAAACGGTCACAAATGGCCATGTGAACGTGGGAGAATCATGCTAGGTCATAAATAAGGGCATGATAGGCATGTTAGACTGCATGGGTGAGTGGGAGTAGCTCTAGGAAGCATTTAATGGGCCAAAAGAGCCAAAAAAACTCAAATACAATGCATGGGCGCCTCTAGTCAAACGAGATCCTTGTTTTAAGGAGTGCGAGTGCCCCAAGAGACCAAAATGTCATTAATGAGATCTCTCATGCTCCTAAATGATCAAAATGTAGGCATTGGGTGTAATTAATGGTCCAAAACCCCCAATTACCTTAGGAAGTCAACATAACCAAAGTTTGGACTATGCAACATAAGTGAAAACAAATGAAGGTATGTCTGTTGGGAAATAGGGAAGACCCGGGTTTAATCCTTTTATGTCGCACCAATAAAAGACCCAATGTGTTGGCCCTTTCGGAAACAACCTACGCATAGGTTGCAGTCTCACCCGAAACAGCAATGGGGTGCCGCAGAATCAGGTTTCTGCAAGCAGAGAGGGGATTACTGTACCTTAGCCTTTACTAAACTTATTAATCAACAATTACACAGCTTGGTCATTCACCTTTATACAACTTCGCAGATAGATAAACAACCGTGACTTGTGCAACCCAATACAGGGAATTCACAGTGAAGCTTGTTATTAGCAGTGATCTAAGTTATCAAATGTATACAGTTATTAATGCATAAAAGACAACAGAAATAGAAACAATCACAAGAAACCACAACACCAAATATAATGTGGTTCACCCCCAGTGTAGGGGCTATGTCCACAAACTGTTTTTTATTCAACTTGCTACAAAAACCCTCTGCGCACACAGCTGCAGAGGTTGTCCACGCACACAGCTGGGGCTTAACCTTTCCTTACAAAATCAGCCTTAACTTCGCTGAAATCTTTCTTACATCATAAAAACCTAACCTTTCTTATTTACCCAAGTGCCTATTTATAGCGCACTGTTTACAAAAACATGGATTCAATACCATGGGCACCTAAAACCCTAACCCTGGTCTTAAGCCGGGGGTTTATTACAATAGAAGTCCACGACAGTACTGACCCCGGCAATATCTATTTGGACACTCAGGAAACTTCCTAGAGGCACAATCCTTTGCTGGTTGGCTAGCCGCAACTGGATAGGGGACCAGGCGAGGGGGGGTTTTCCCATGTGTTCCCAGGTTTGTTTAGTTAACACATTTACGTCGGACCCTAGGTCCAAGATAACATCAGTCAGATGATATGCCCCTATCTGAGCATTCAATCTCATTTCCCTGCTGGTTTTGTTCACTCTATGAACAGTTTTGTCTTGAACGGAACTATGGTGAGGTCTGCAGGAAGCAATGACTCCTTGTAGCTTAGTCAGAGCATCCTGATCTCCTAACAGTTTGAGGCAACTCTGTAAAAAGGAGGATAGGGTACTTACGTTATCCCGTGGGGCTTCCTGGGGATGCGATTATAGTTGCTGAGATTGTGTAGGTGTAGCGGATGTGCTAGGGCCAGCAAAATCTTTCTTAGCTTCCATAAATGTCTCTCTTTCTCTTGTGATATCAAATGCTGGGATTTTCACAGGGGCCTTACGAACCCGAGCGTTGGCAGGCTGTATTTCTGTATCCAGTGGGTGTGTCGTAGCCCCACTCCGTGTGACAACATTGATAGTTGCGGCAAGTCTGGGCTCAACTGAAATCATCTGTATATGCCGCGTGGGGGCACTCTGTCGTGCCTGAATCTTGGCTATGAGCTACGGACACTGCTCAATCACATGATCTACCACACGGTAGTATCGACATGTCGTAGTAGGGTTCCGACAGTCATGAGCCAAATGCCCATCTTGGTTACAATTGTAACATACCAACTGGCCTTGGCCTCTGTCGGCCATACCACCACGGCCTCTGCCGGCCAGCTAGCTGCGCTTGGATTTGAGCAATACCAAAATCATCTCCAACAGGGGAAATCTCCAGCTTCATTGCGATTTCCAGAGCTTCTTGCTGGTCGGCAACCTTCTGTTGCATGAGCGGAGTTCGGATATGGGGTAATAATGACGCGATAAACCATTCCTTGTGCTGCGCAGGACTAATGGTAAAGCTGACTTGGTCGAGGAGGACTTTGAATCTCTGGTCAAAGTCCCACACAGATTCACTGCACCGTTGTTGAATCTCTTTGAGGTCGGTGATGCTCTGTGATTCCGATTTAGGCTTTTTAAATTCTTTGGTTATTGCTGCCTTAATCTCATCTAGCGTAGGGCTCTGAGTAGTTGAGAACTTCATGAACCAGGTCAAAGCCCTATCCCGGAAAGAAGTAATGAGCTGCCCGGCTCTCACATCTAGGTCTGCAATTTTCTTCACATTCCATACTGCTTCACATAAAAACCAGAACTGTTTGGGGTCCTCTGATCCCGTGCCTTTGAAGATGGGGAGCTTAATGTCATCAACCAGGTGGGCCATGGAGGTTCTGGGAGGTGGGTAGGACGTTGATGGGGAGGGAGTTACAGGGACAGACTGGCCTGTGGCCGGAGTACTTGGACTTGATGGACTGTCAGACTGCGACGGACTTTCAGGGGTAACAAAGCTTCGCTGCGGGGTGACAGGGGGGTTTCCAAGCGAAGGGATATTGGTGTGGAATAAGGCCTTGTGGGTCCATCTGCAACCCCATCCTTTGGTCGGGTTGGCGGTACTTAACCATCCATAGCTTGGGGTCCCCTGGAATTGTATGTCACGGTGTATAAGACACACAGCTGCCATGGTTCTGTTATGCCGAAATATTTCAGGGTGGGGCTCGCCAGAATCGTTTAGCGAGGTCTTATGGCCGTCGTGGCTCCATGTTAGAGCAAATTTGTGCCTGCCTTCGCCTGGTTTAGAGCAAACTTCTGCTTGCCTGTGTACCTAAGCTGAATATGACTGTACTGGCAGATTACTCAAAAGGTGCTGCAATCCTCTCTCTCTGAACTCTCGTACTAGCTCCTGGACTTCACAATTGTTTGACATGGCTCCAGTCAATCAAAATCCACGAAGTGCTTCGAGGAAGATTTCACAATCCAATGTAGCTTACTTATAGAATTCTATTATAGAATCTGTCATCATAGTGTAGTAATGACATCAAATCTGTTTGAATACCAGAAATCTCGCCACACCCAGCCGGAGATTTTCCCGAAATCTCATAATTACAGTTATGAAGAGTAGCTCACGTGCCACCACCGTCAAATGTATTTTGTCCCATCCATCTCATCCTAGGCTGCGACACAGTTCCAACCTACGACATAACAACCATTTTCCCCTTCGTCACAGGGTGAACCTGCGTCCCCTGACCAACCTTTGGCGTCCCATACAACATTCCCCAGTGTGGCGAGCAGCTATGCTGGGTACGTAAACTTTTCTTTCTTGGTGCTACCTTCAAGTCTGAGGACTTGGCCTGTCCCTGTACTTCTTTAGACGACTCCCATTTATCATAGACGGAAAGAGCTCTCCATTTAACTTAGCTAGTTGGACTGCGCCCCCATCAGTAACTTTCTGGACTATATACGGTCCCTTCCAATGTGTTTTAAACTTTCCAGGGAACTTCATAAATTTTCTATCATAGAGGAGCACAAGATCACCCTGCTGAAATTGTTTCTTCTTAATGTGTCTGTCATGCCACGCTTTTTCTCGAGCTTTCTGCACCTGTTGCTGGAAACCTGCAATAAATCGATCCTCTTCGAGTTCTAGTATCTGTTTCAGTCTCTCTGTTATTATGGCTGGGTCATCCATCTCGGTGAAAGTAGATATTCTGAGACTGGGAACAATGTATTCCATAGGCATGACGGCTTCTTGCCCATAAACCAATCGGAAAGGTGTATGGCCTGTCAACTTTTTGCAAGTAGTTCTGTAACCCCATAGCACTGTTGGAATGCGAAGGTCCCAATCATCTCTGTTAGAATTACAAATCTTTGTCAAAGCATGCTCCAGGATCTTATTAAAAGCTTCGACAGTCCCATTGGCTTGTGGATGATAGGCTGTACTTTTCTGATGGTATACTTGAAATTCTTTAGTCAGCACTGCAATAGTTTTATTTAAGAAATGTGATCCTTGATCGCTCATAAGGACGCAAGGACACCCAAACCTGGACAAGATGTGATCGAATATGAATTGCGCAGCTGTAGCAGTGCTACAGTTCTTGACCAATTGGGCTTCAGCCCAACGGGTAAGGTAGTCAGTTGTTGTAATAATATATCTCGCACCAGACTTCTTCGCGGGGGGGTTGATGGGGCCAACAAAGTCAATGGCCCATTTGTCAAAATCTTGTAAGGTTACCTACGGAACTAGGGGCATTTCATCCCGGCGAGATGGTTTACCTATCCTCTGACAGACGTCATAGCTGTGGCAATATTCGCTTGCATCCTTGTGAACGGTGGGCCACCATAAGCCGGCTGTTAAAATCTTCTGTGCTGTAGCTCTCCCTACATAATGACCTCCTGCCACACCAGAATGTGCCTCGGCCAAAATCAGGGGTTGTTCATGCTCCAAAACACACCTGTGCAGTATTTCATCTGGTCCCATCTTGTACAGTTAGCCGGATATTAGGGTGAAGTCCGATGCTCGCACTACCAGCTGCTTTTTATGTTGTGTGGTCATTTCAGCAGGTGGACACCCTGTAGACAAGTACTGAGCAATATCCTGGAAGTAGTCATCGACTATCTGGATGGCAAACAGCTGCACGTCAGGGAGGCCCTCATCCAAACTGGTGGGTTCTTCGCCGGACTCAAGCCTCGACAAGTGGTCCGGTCCTAGGTTCAGTCTCCCAGGATTAACTATGATTTCGAAGTCATATTCTTGGAACAGAATCAGCCATCTGCATATTCTTCTTCCTAGCACTGGCTTATTAACCAAATATTTCAAAGCAGAATGGTCAGTAAACATCTTAAAATGTGATCCTAACAGATAATGTCGAAACTTCTGTAGTGCGTACACCATAGCAAGGACTTCCCGCTCGGTTGTAGTATAATTTTTCTCTGCAGTGGATAATTTTCTACTGGCAAAAGAAATAGGGTGGTCGAACTGACCTGTGCCTGGTTGAGCCAATACCACCCCTAGAGCAATGGAGTATGCGTCGACATGCACATGAAATTCTTTGTTCCAGTCAGGAAATACTAGAATAGGGGCAGTAACCATTTTTTTCTTCAAAATATCTAAGCTGTCCTGGCACTCCGGTGTCCATTCGAACTTATTATCTTTCTTCAACTGCCTTTCCATCGGAGCAGTAATTTGAGCATATCCTTGGATGAATTTTCTATAGTAACCAGTGTGACCGAGTGTCGTGCGCAGTTGTTTGACAGACTTCGGGGGTGGCATATTGACAATAATAGCTATCTTCGCAGGATCCATCATCAATCCCTGCTTACAGACAACATGACCAAGGAGAATTCCAAAAGGGGCACAAAAGATACACTTTTTTAGATTCAAGCAATCTGGTGCTGTCTACACTTGTTTAACATAAGTCTCAACTAGTGAGATGATCTTTTACTAGCCCGAAAATAGTCCAATCATCAAAATAAACTTCTAAGAATTTATGTATATATTCCTTGAACGCAGAGAAGACGACCCTAGAAAATATAGCAGGTGCGTTCTTCAGCCCAAAGGGCATGACAGTATACTGAAAGGACCCCATTTCGGTAGTAAATGTTGTCTTATGGCGGTCTTCTAGAGAAATTCGGATCTGATGGTAGCCAGAAAACCCATCAGTGAAAGAGTATATTTCTTGGCCTCCAACATTGTCGAGCACTTCGTCTGTAAAGGGGGTAGGAAAGGGATCATGCAGACAGGAATCATTTAATTTCCTGAGGTCGACACAGATGCGGATTTCACCCTTAGTCTTCTTCTCCTGAACCACCATAGGACTGACCCACTCGGATTCTTCAACAGGTTCAATTATTCCTGCGGCGAGCATCTTATCCAGCTCCACCTTAACCTTTTCTTTATACTTTGGATTCAATCTATAAGGCCGTTATTTCACAGGTTTTGCATCAGGTTTCAAAGGGATCTTCATTACGTCAATATCACCCAAGATACCCTTCATTTCGAAAAACTTTGTTGGAAAAATATCTTGGTACTCATGGAGAAATTGGGTGACCTTGCTGACCATTTCATCATCCCAATAGTCACCAATTGTGGCGAGCTTAGGCTGTTCTTCAGATCCAATGTTAACTGTGCGTGTCTTAAGGGGCTGATTTACTTCCGGGGCTTCGATGACTAGTCCTTGCACATCGCAGCATCCTTCTGACTCAGGGATAGCGATATTGCGCGGGTCCTCATCCTCCTCAATGGCGAAGTTATAACATTCTAGGGCGTGGGCTTCTTGCACTGTCCAATCCGGTCGTTGTTCTGCTAGTTCTTGGTCATCAAAGACCTTGGTATGGATGATCCTGATAGCTGCGTCTAGAGCTGGGCAGACATCATTAGTAGAAAAAGTATGTATAAAACTATGGACAAGACAGTCCCAACTTATAGTATCTAGGCGGAGCTCAGCTTCCTCATACCAGGTCTGAGCTATCGGTGCCAGGGTATGGATGAATCGATGTACCCATTCCTTTCGAGGTACATACCTCCATGCTTCATAGCAGTTTTCCAAGTGTGCTTGTGGACTAGATTTTCCATCGAACTTGCTTTGCACCTCCTCAGACTGGCCCTTAAATCTCAGTCGAAGGAGCCTCTGACAGGATTCCCAGTTAGGAATCTGCGGCTTATGGCTCTTCCACCATCTGGCAGCTGAGACTCTGAGTGCTGACTCTAGAGAAGTCATTTTCTGTGGCTCCGGTATCTGACCTGAGAATTGGACGATAAATGGGTCAGGGTCTGTTGAACCATCAAAAGTAGGGAGAGCGCTTAGTTGTGAGCTGAGCCATCTGAGAGATTTATTAGGTCTGGTACTATTATGGCCATGGAGCCCATATAATTGGTTCTACCAACTCTCTAAGTCATCCTCCGAGTTCGTCATACAGGAGCTACCAGACTCCCAATCTGCGGTAGGAGGATCCTCAGAACCTCTGTCCTGCGCGGTGATAGTGTAGATGTGCTCCACATCATCTTGATCCTTTTGTCGGAGTGGTTCTGTGTACCATTCCCTCTGTGAGGGATCCAGGGGTAGGATGACTCTCAAGTCTTTCCCTTCAAAGATCATCTGTCTCTTCTTCAGGTTAATAACTGCAGCATTTTCCATTGCCCATTCAATTCCCAACAAGGCTGGGTAGGGGTCGCTGTCATCAATGATCTCAATTACATTGAAGTCCACGACAGTACTGACCCCGAAAATATCTGTTTGGACACTCAGGAAACTTCCTAGAGGCACAATCCTTTGCTGGTTGGCTAGCCGCAACTGGATAGGGGACCAGGCGAGGGGGGGTTTTCCCATGTGTTCCCAGGTTTGTTTAGTTAACACATTTACATCAGACCCTAGGTCCAAGATAACATCAGTCAGATGATATGCCCCTATCTGAGCATTCAATCTCATTTCCCTGCCGGTTCTGTTCACTCTATGAACAGTTTTGTCTTGAACAGAATTGTGGTGAGGCCCGCAGGAAGCAATGACTCCTTGTAGCTTAGTCAGAGCATCCTGATCTCGTAACAGTTTGAGTCAACTCTGTAAAAAGAAGGATAGGGTACTTACGTTATCCCACGGGGCTTCCTGGGGCTGCGAAGATAGTTGCCAAGATTGTGTAGGTGTAGCGGATGTGCTAGGGCCAGCAAAATCTTTCTTAGCTTCCATAATGTCTCTCTTTCTCTTGTGATATCAAATGCTGGGATTTTCACAGGGGCCTTACGAACCCAAGCGTCGGCAGGCTGTATTTCTATATCCGGTGGGTGTGTCGTAGCCCCGCTCTGTGTGACAACATTGATAGTTGCGGCAGGTCTAGGCTCAACTGAAATCATCTGGATATGCCGCGTGGGGGCACTCTGTCGTGCCTGAATCTTGGCTATGAGCTGCGGACACTGCTCAATCACATGATCTACCGCACGGCAGTATCGACATGTCATAGTAGGGTTCCGACAGTCGCAAGCCAAAGGCCCAGCTTGGTTACAATTGTAACATACCAACTGGCCTCGGCCTCGGCCGACCATACCACCACGGCCTCCAGACGAACCTCTACAAGGGGCACCCCCCTGGTAACCATAGCTATCACTACTGGGGCCGTCATTGCGCACCCAGTAGGCATCATAGGTGTGGCACTCATCCTCATTATGACCTACAGACTTGCATAAATTACAGTAGAGGTTCTTAGGTCCCTGTCCGTACCGTTGCAGCAGGTGGCAGTTCTCGGGTCGGTGCTGGCCTGTTGTTCTGCAGAGCTCACAATATAGAACTTGTGGTGGAAATGGGTCCGGCGCACCTGTACACAGGTACTTGCTTACCATAGGGCATCGTTCCTTGTCATGACCTTCGGTCCGACATTGCGTACACCAAACCTCTTCGCGATCAGGTTTTCCCTTTTTCATCTCGCAAATTTCCAGGGCCATCGCAGCTAGCTGCGCTTAGATTTGAGCAATACCAAAATCATCTCTGACAGGGGCAGTCTCTAGCTTCATTGCGATTTCCAGAGCTTCTTGTTGGTCGTCAACCTTCTGTTGCATGAGCCGAGTTCGGATATGGGGTAATAATGTCGCGATAAACCATTCCTTGTGCTGCGCAGGACTAATGGTAAAGCTGACTTGGTCGAGGAGGACTTTGAATCTCTGGTCAAAGTCCCACACAAATTCGTCGCGCCGCTGTTGAATCTCTTTGAGTTCGGTGATGCTATGTGATTCCGATTTAGGCTTTTTAAATTCTTTGGTTATTGCTGCCTTAATCTCATCTAGCGTAGGGCTCTGAGTACTTGAGAACTTCATGAACCAGGTCAAATCCCTATCCCAGAAAGAAGTAATGAGCTACGCAGCTCTCACATCTGGGTCTACAATTTTCTTCGCATTCCATACTGCTTCACATAAAAACCAGAACTGTTCGGGGTCCTTTGATCCCGTGCCTTTGAAGATGGGGAGCTTAATGTCATCAACCAGGTGGGCCATGGCGGTTCTGGGAGGTGGGCAGGACGTCGATGGGGAGGGAGCTACAGGGACAGACTGGCCTGTGGCCGAAATACTTGGACTTGGTGGACTGTCAGACTGCGACGGACTTTCAGGGGTAATAGAGCTTCGCTGCGGGGTGACAGGGGGGTTTCCAAGCGAAGGGATTTCCTCAGAGCCTGACTCTTCAAAATTTATAGGGGAAGACTCAGTAGCCTGACCTAAGGAATAGGATTCAAAATCTCTTTTGTACCTTTTTCCACTTCGCAGCAAACCACTTTGCTCATCGAAGGTATTATCACTTGCAAACATAAGTTAGTACTACAAAGCTAGCAGTCTGATTCAAACCACAATATACCCTTTTCAGCCAATAGTATTTTAATCCGCAAGATTAATGAATTTAAAAACTTACCACGAGGACCGTTGAAGAACTACCATTCAACTTCGCTGGAGGAGGTACTTGTATTAATGGCAAACTCTGTTACGAAAGCTTCCAATGTGCGCGTCGTCCAGAAATCAACAGCGCGGGATACCTCGTTGTTCACGTGTTGCACAAGATTGACCCTTGTGGGGGTCCATGTGGGAACCCGTCAAGCTTGGCAGTTCGTCCTTCTTTCTGTTAACCTAGACGACCACTGGTGCAACTCTATGTGGATACTACTAAAAAAAATTCATAAGCAGCACAAAAAACATACCTTTGTAAAAATTCACGTGCGCTACAACGTGAATTTGTGTTCTCTTGTTGCGTGAATTGCAGATAAGTCTCAGTAAACCAATCACTGATTTCGGTCACAGAGGGCCTCCAGAACATAGCCCTTGAGGTACGACATAAACCCCTCTTGAGCAGATACTGAGTTCAAACGGCAACGAAACCAATTTGTTGGGCAATAGGGCAGACCCGGGTTTAATCCTTTTATGTCGCACCAATAAAAGACCCAATGTGTTGGCCCTTTCGGCAACAACCTGCGCACAGGTTGCAGTCTCACCCGAAACAGCAATGGGGTGCCGCAGAATCAGGTTTCTGCAAGCAGAGAGGGGATTACTGTACCTTAGCCTTTACTAAACTTATTAATCAACAATTACACAGCTTGGTCATTCACGTTTATACAACTTCGCAGATAGATAAACAACCGTGACTTGTGCAACCCACTACAGGGAATTCACAGCGAAGCTTGTTATTAACAGTGATCTAAGTTATCAAATGTATACAGTTATTAATGCATAAAAGACAACAGAAATAGAAACAATCACAAGAAACCACAACACCAAATATAACATGGTTCACCCCCAGTGTAGGGGCTACGTCCACAAACTGTGTTTTATTCAACTTGCTAGAAAACCACAGTTTGATCTGCGCACTCAGCTGTAGATCCCTTCAGTCCTTAACAGCCACGCACACAGCAGCAGGCCTCTGCGCACACAACTGCAGATCTTTTCTCAATCTTCTTACAAAAACCTTCTGCGCACACAGCTGCAGAGGTCGTCCACGCACACAGCTGGGACTTAACCTTTCCTTACAAAATCAGCCTTAACTTCGCCGAAATCTTTCTTACATCATAAAAACCTAACCTTTCTTATTTACCCAAGTGCCTATTTATAGCGCACTGTTTACAAAAACATGGATTCAATACCATGGACACCCAAAACCCTAACCCTGGTCTTAAGCCATGGGTTTATTACAATAGAAGACTTTGATTTAACCCCCGACACCCCTAAGACTATTTTCAGTCAAACGCGCGGAGTTACCCATCTTAAGGACCATTGAGGTGCGCGCCCTAACAATGTCCTAGGTGATATGTGAGCCTGGTACTAGGTGGTATGATGTTTTATCACCCCCCATGAAGCCTAAATTAGTGTAACCACATCAAAATTGAGGCCTTGGAAACTAAGTCTCAAGTCACCTCTTACAAAAATTTATTTGTCCATATAACCAAGGTAAGAAGGAAAACCACACGGGAACAAAACCTCCCCTCTAAAATGGACATGGAGAAAAATATGAAAGTGAATATCAGTCATCAACATGTGTCACCCACTCCAAGCAGTGACCTCAAATAGGTGAATGTATTCTCTGTCAATCTCTTGGTGAATATGTCAGCAGTCTGTTGTGCAGATGGGAAATATTGCAATGATATCACCTGCACATGCACCAAGCTCCTAATGTAGTGCATGTGTATCTCAATATGTTTGGTCCTTTGTCTTTGTCCTAGATCTGTGCATATCTTGATTGTCACACCAAATGGCAGTGGGTGAATCAAATGCAAAGCCAAGTTCTCCAAGAATTCCTTGCAACCACACACTTTATGTTGTTGCATTCACCGCTCCTCTGCACTTGGCCTCAACTAATGAAAGGGGTATATTGTGTTGTTTCTTAATTAACTAGAATTTGGCATGATGTTCAATCATGAATACATAACCTGAAGTGTACTTTCTATTAGTGGAATCTCTATCCCAATCAGAATCAGTAAATGCTACTAGTTCTACTGGAGAACTAGCAGCATAGTGTATCCCGAAGTGTTTGGTTCCTTGCACATAATGCAGGATCATTTTAGCATCATTCCAACAGAAATAATGAGGCTCTTGCATATACCTTGCAACAACACCTATTGCATAATCCAAATCAGGTCGAGGGTGTGTGAGATACAATGAGCTCCCAACTAATTGCCTATACAATGAGTTGTCCACCAATGGAGATGAACCAAAATCACCTAGTTTAACTCCTGAAAGGAAGGGACACTTGGATGCCTTACATTCAGAAATTTTGAACTTTAATATTAGGTCTTCTTCATAATTTGATTAGCTAACCTTAATACCAGCATCACATTGCTCAATCTCCAAGCCAAGAAATTGCTTCAACAATCCAAGGTCAATCATTGAAAACAAATTGGGCAATTAAGACTTAATTGAACCTATATCAGCAATGCAACTTCTAGTGATCAAAATATCAACAAAATACATTAATATGATCTAAATAGAGCCATATAAATGCTTAAAATACACATTATGATCATATTTTCATCTTTCAAGTCCTAGTGAGAGAAGAAAGATGTCCATCTTGGCATACCAAACCCTGGGGGCCATAGAGAGACTTATTCAACTTGCAAACAAGTGAAGGATCATGAATGAAAGCTTCAGTATGCTGCATATAAATCTCCTCATGAAGGTCACCATGAAGAAAATCACTCTTCACATCAATGTGGTGCACCTCCCATCGCTTAGATGAAGTAATGGCCAGAACTAGCCTGATAGAGTCCATCTTTGCAACCGATGCAAATGTCTCTGTATAGTCCAGTCCATGGAATTGAGAGAAGAATTTGGAAACCAAATTGGCCTTACACTTCATATCTGAACCATCAACATCCATATTGGTCCTATAAACCCACTTACATTGCACTAGTTTCCTCTTGGAAGGTAGAGGAACCAGCTCCCAAGTTCATTGTCTTGCAAAGACTTGAACTCTTCTTCAATGGTTGTTTTTGATATTGGATCATGTCATGCTTCTTAATATGATTGAGAATTAGATCCAACCATCATAAAGAAACTCTCTGGAAGATTTGAATCACAAGTGGAGAAGGAATTTTGAAACTGAGATCTAGTCTTCCTAGATTCTAGTGGATGTCTAGCAAGATCACCAGCTGCTTATATGGTTTTCTCAACCCATTTTGGCCTTATGTGTGAGGCATGATCTGCATGAATGTAATCATTTTCATCTCCCATATCACAGTCATAAAAATCAGAGAAAGAGTCATTGCTTACATCATCATTGAGTGGAGGGTGTGAGGAATCCCCCTTGACTAGTTCGACCTCTTGCACAGGATCTTCTTCGAACAGTACACTTCTCTCAATGAAAGTTTTATGAGATGAGGGATCAAATATTTTGTATCCCTCTGCATATTCAACATATCCAACCATTTTGGCCTTATGGGTGAGGAATGATCTGCACAAAGGTAATCATTTTCATCTTCCATATCACAATCATAAAAATCAGAGAAAGAGTCATCGCTTACATCATCATTAGGTGGATGGTGTGAGCAATCCCCCTTGACTAGTTCGATCTCTTACATGGGATCTTCTTCAAACAGTACACTTCTCTCAATGAAAGTTTTTAGAGATGAGGAATCAAAGAGTTTGTATCCATCTAAATATTCAGCATATCCAACCATTATGGACTCCTTGATTTGAGGTTTCAAGGCCTTTCTCTTCTTGGGAGGAATTCTAGCCCAAGCCTTTGGGCCAAAAACCCTGAAATGAGAAACATTGGGCTTGTGACCACTCCAAGCCTCAAATGGATTTTTATCTTAGAATTCTTTGTGTGTAAATTTTCTATGAACATATGCAACACAATTGATGGCTTCATCCCATATCCTGGGAGACAATGACTTAGCCTCCAACTTTCATGTGGTCACCTCCTTCAATGCTCTATTCTTGCACTCTACCACACCATTTTGTTGTGGTGCGTAAGGCACAATATGTTGCATTTGAATTCCATTTTCCTCACATAGTTCTTGTAGGTTATTATTGACATATTCCTTTCCATTATTAGTTCTTAATACCTTTATCTTCTTCCCACTCAATTTCTCAACCAAATCCTTGAAAACTTTGAAGATCTCAAACACTTCATATTTTTGCTTGAGAAAATACACCCAACAATATATTGAGAAATCATCTATGAATATTAAGACATACCTTGATTTTCCATAGGAGGGTGTGTAAATAGATCCTATCATATATGAATGGATCAAATCAAGCACTTAGACATCCCTTCTTGCCTTTCCCTCGTCATACTTGCACTCTACATGCTTCCCAACTATGCGTCCCTTGCATGTGCCTTTGGAAAACATGATGCTTGGAAGCCCTTCAACCATGTTTACTTTTCTCAAATATTGAAGATATATGTATTTGAGGTGTCCAAACCTCTCATTCCATAATGTGTTGGTCTCATTGGCATGTGACAGGAGTTCATCCCCTGAGGAGTAAGGAAGAAAGTGTGAAAACGTGTACATCCTTGACTCATGATCTGCAATACCCAGAGGAACAACTTGGCCTGCAAAAAAAATTTAAATCTCCACATCATCTTGAGTGAATGTCACTCTCTTGGCCCAACTTGTATGTGTCATTTGATAGACAAAGAGTAGTTTAGTTACAAGATCGGGTACATACACCACATTGTTGAAGTACCCATTTTCAAGGTTGATCCATCCAATCCCTTTGGTTGGGATCTCAGAGTCATAACCCATGAGGATTGATGGAAAACTATATGGATGTAAGGCCAATAAGGAGTATTGTATAGAATCCATGTTCCTTGCAGCACTTTAATATATGATGGAGGAAAAACCATAAGATCCAAGAACCAGTGCATGGCATCAATCCTTGTTCTCAGAATTTGGACCTCCCTCTTTATTCCTTATGCCATTTGGAAGAGGAATCGTGTTCTTATCAAGGATTTTCCCCATCATGTCAATGATTTTATTCATGCATGCACTCTCTGGATTCCAACCTTTGTGACAATAAGTGCATTTCATCTTCTGTTGCTTCTTTCCTTTGTCCTTATTGGGATTCAAACCCCCATCAAAATATATGGGCTTCTCCTACTTCTTATTCTCTTGTTTATTCAGATCCTCGGGATTATTCTTTCCTTTTCCTTGATTCAAAACACTTACAGTGAGGGATTGATCCTTGGTGGATTTGATGGTACCCATTTGAACCAATTTGTCATGTTCTTGAGTAAAAGACTCCATGAATTCTGCTAAGGTAGGCATTCTCCAATTTTGAACTGTCAACTTTCCTGAGTGGAATATTGAACAAGCACTAAATATCCATGCCCTAGCTTCGAAGAATGGACAAGATCAACTAATCTTCCTTCTTTTCTGTGCCACACTATTTCAGCTGAAGTACCAAGGATTTTAACTTCGTGAAGAAATCTTGGATTGTCTCAAAGTGAGTTGGGCACAATGTGATCAACTCATTTTCCAGTTGGTGTCCTCTCATCTCATCTGTCTTCCCAAACAATGACTCAATCTTGAGCCACACCTCATTGGGTGTTGTAAGATCCTCTACATGAAATAAAAGATCCCTCAAAATACGGAGACAAAGCATCTTGAATGCTTCATCCAATCTATTGAAATACTTATAATTTTCCACAGTAGAGTTGGGCTCATTCTTAGTTCCATGGTTACTCTATAGAGACCTTTAAACCTCAACTGGATCACCATTTCGGCCTTCCATTCAAAATAATTGAATGGGGTAAGAAAGATATGATTTTCTCCATTTCTGCTTTCCAACTGAGTGACAAAGAACTTTGGAACAACCCGCAATGCAAACTCTCAAAAAGTTTCTGGAGGAGACCCTCGATAGCAATTCAAACCCTATCACTCTATGAATTCGACTTGCAGCTCCAAAGAGATCTGATACCATGTGAAAATATTATTCACAACAATATCTAGGAGCTAAGAGAATCCTCACAACTAAATAATTTCACAAAACATGCAAAAAACAATGTAAAAGAGACATTTTTTTTTGACAAAATCGGTTTAGATTATAAAAGTAGTGGAGAAACCACTAAAATAAATACAAACTTCTGATTTATAAGAATACCAGAGAAGAAAATGCCAACAATTTCCAAAGCAAACTTTCCCAATCAATTTGACATAATTACATTCAAGGAGTTGTAAAGGACCTCGCCTCTTAGGGAGGAATAACTTAATAGAGGTGAAGATTAACGTAGAGCTCATTAATGCATGATGCAATTGCCTTATTTGCTGCTAGATCCGCTTTGCGATTCAGCTCATGGAGAATATGAAAGAACTCTAGATCCTAAAAATATCTTGAAATAGAGAGAATTGTTTTGATCAGTCTAGATAGCCTTAATTTTTGACATTGAGTTGTTCCATTCATAGCCTGGATTATTATTCGAGAGTCTCCAAGCACAATGGCTTCTTCAACCCCCATGGCTTCCAATTGCTTAATTCCTTGCCATAGACCATAAGCTTTAGCCATGTTATTTGTGGCATTCCCTATATTCTAGTAATATTCAGTTTCAATGTTCCCTTCAAGACAAATTATGACCCCTCCTCCTCCTCCTGCCCCCGGATTCCCTTTTGAAGCTCCGTCAAAGAAGAGTTTGACCATTTTCCTCTCTTTCATCCAGATTTCAAACTAAGATTGGTCCATTCTTATTTCCCAAACTTCCAATTATATATTAACCATAGTTGTGTCTAATTTGGAAATGTTGAAGGAGTGCAACCAATTTACTTCATCTAGCAAAATCTTGGTCTTGTTCTTAGGAAGCAAAGACGCAATCATAATTTCTCCCGTGAGAGCTTGTGTTTTAGCAGCAATCTATTCTGGCGATTGGGCCTTGTCTTTGAAGACTCTTTGATTTCACTCAATCCAAATATGCCAAAACATTACTTTTGGGAGTGTCATCCAACAATTTTTGAGACCTTCCTTTCTGTCCAAGTTTCCTTGATACGTTCAATCCCATCTGACAAAACACTATTGAATATTGCTTGGAAGATCCATATTTTCAAACCATGGATGGATCAGTATATACCAAACCTTATGGGAAAAGGAGAAATTTAATAGCAAGTGATGGCTAGTTTCTTTGCTTTCATTACACAGCGGTCAGTGTAATGGACCAGGAAAACCTCTTTTTTCTAGATTGTCTCCTATTAATATACTTCCATGCACAAGTGTCCAGTTGAACATGTCAATTTTTGGCAAACTTGTCACATTCCAAACCATTTTACAGATCCTTGGGTTGTTGGGCACATTTGGATATGCAAAAAACAACTTGTATCCTTGCGTAGATGAGTATTCCCCGGATATTCCCCCCCATCCACACCTATATTTTACTCTGCTGGCCAATGGTGCTACTTCAATTAGTTCTTCTAGAAATATCATCTTTTCATCTACAATATCTATAGGACATTTTGGGAGAGACCAACAAAACCATCGATGGGGTGGGACGGGATCCTAGCTAGAAATATCCCACAAATTAGTTTTACCTTGACTATCTCACTAGATTTTGAAACCTGGTAGATAGGAGAGGAGCGGCTTCCCCATTATGGAATCCTGTCAAATTCTTACATGGTTGCCATTACCAGGTATCTAGAAGAGTTCTTCTTTGAAATGAGGAAGGGATTTCTTACAGAGAGAGAATATGTAACACCCTGGTTTTGACCCCATGGTATTGAATTTCATATGATGTAAATAGCGTAAATAAATCGTGGTGTGGAGCTCAAGCAAAAGACCCCACCATATATTTAGTGTTTTATGTATCGGTGATTAAAATCGATGCGGATGCTTTATGTGCTAGCAAGGCACAGTATATTTTGAGACATCATGTAACTATGCAATTAATAAAAATACTGCAGCTAGCTATGCGCCGCAACATTAAAGAGATGGGGGCATGATTTCACAAGGAATAGGGAGGGGGGAACATTCAAACCCTTGAGCCAATGGGAAAAATCCAAATGTCAAGGGAAAACCCATAAAGTTGGTATCTACCCTTTTTGTCTTTTTGTGCCCAGTCATTTAGAAATTGGTTGGGGAAGTTAATGCATGGGGATGGGAAGAGTATGGGAGTCAAATTCGAATTTGGGAAGCCATCCATTTTTGGAAAACATGTTTTTAACATCTTGGGCAAGTAAATGCTTGGAAAGGCATGCCCAAGCCATTATTCACCCATTCTCATGGAGGTTGGGCTCTCTCACGCAGCTGAAGCTTGCTGATATTTCTCCCTCATGATTTTTCTTGTTGTTTCCTTCATTTTCTCCATGCCCATAATTCATTTTTTGTGTTGTCGGTGAATGGGAAGAAGGGGACCATAATTCTTGGGGTTTGACGAGGTCTTTTTTGCCTTGTGAGAAAGTTGGGAGCTTTCCTCACGTTATTCTACAATTTCCCATTTTTCTCCATGGCTGGGAAGTCGTTTTTGTGTTGCTCAGTGAATGGGAGAAGAGACCCATGATTTTGGGGGTTTTAAGAGGATGTTTTCCTTCCCTCACGCAGTTTCTCTTGCTGGGTGTTTTTTCCCTCATGATTTATGTTGTTTCATCATTGTTCCACACCTAGAAATGTGTTTCTGTGTTGCTTATTGGTTAGGGAACCAGGATCTCCTGATTTGTGGGTGAATGGAGGTCATTTTTGCTCCTGTTATTCCCTGAATTTTTTTTTGAGTTCAATGTACAATTTTGGGGGTTTATGGTGGTTTAATTTCTCCCATATTTCCCAAGACTGATTCCTAGAGTTGATTTGCTCCCGTGGTTTATTTTTCCCCATCTTCCATTTCTGTTTGTGGTTCCCAGGACATTTTGTCCTTACTCGAAAATTGTATTTTGTTGTGAAGTGCATGATTTTGTTGACTTGGTTGAGTAAGTCCAAGGAACCCATATGTTATATGGTTTACTGTGTTTGGATGTGATTGTTGGCTTGGATTAGTAGGTCCAAGGCCCCCATGTTATTGGCGTGTTGCCCTAATAGTCTTTGAAACCCAACTGTGTGTTGGCTTGACTATGGGTGTATGGTCTTGCTGTGTGTAAGCATGTTTTTCCCTAGTTCCTGGTGGAAATCATGCCCATATCAGGGGTGGAAGTGGCACTGAGAGACTAATGAGCACATTGGCCTATGGTTGGGTGGAACATTGCAACAACATAGCTAGTTGTTGGGAAGCTTCTTTTCAAGATAAGCATTCTTTGTGTATTTAATTTTGTAATTGTATATGTTTTAGGAATTACAATGAACATGTTGAATGCTTGAATGAATGTGTTTCTATTCCATTGTTTATTTCATGTATAATGCATCTATGTATGTTTTTAATTCAATGCATTTTTTATTATCATGTTCATGGGGCTAGATCGCCCGTTTGATAGCAACAGCAGCTCGGTCGCGTCCTCCCCATCATCGAGATGAGGGGAGGGGATGTGACAGTGTGGTATCAGAGAAAATATTGCAACATTAGACCTCAATGGGACATGAAGAGAAGCTAACAGAGGAAGAATCAACCTTTATGTTCAGCAGAAAAAAGAAGCAAACAAGAGAAATTTCCAAAAAAGTTCTCTAAGTATTGGAATTTGCCTGTCGACTCAATTAGCCAAAGTTGAGCTCACACATGTCGGCTGAGTTCATCGAAGTGAGCCGACACATGTTGAATGAGTTATCTGAAGTTGATTCGATGCATGTCAGTGTGAAAGGAATATTCAAGCCAATGCATGTTGGTATGAAAGGGGCCCAATGCATGTTGGTATGAAAGGGGCTGAGTCGATCCAACGAGGAATGAAAGGAAAAAAATTCTGAAAAATTATGTGTTCGGAATTTTCATGTCAGCCGAAATAGCTGAGTTATTCCAACACATGTCAGGTAAAATGGTGGAGTTTAGCCGATGCATGTCGGCATTAAATTATAAATGGAGTTGACAAGAAGAAGGACTAACTGAATGCCTCGTGAAATCTTGGGAGAGTTCAGACCAGCAGAAGAATGTGTTGTTAAGAAATTTAATGGGAGATTAAAAAAAAAAATGTTTTTGACATTAATGAGTTGTGTATATCCATAGGGTTGAACCTTGTAAGGTTTCCCCATAGGTAAATGAAGAAGCAGGGGAAGACACTTGCACATTTTGATAATAGTGTTGTTGACAGATAGGGGAAGAAATATGCCATGACATGGGAAGGGGATATATTGTTTCAAGAAGGTGATCAGCCTATGATGGAAGGAAGTACAATATATTATTACAAGAAGAATGTGAAGCTTGGCCCAAGGAAGAAAGGTTCAAAACCTTCTCACCTCCTAAATCAGCAAAGGTAGATCATCAATCAACTATGGTGGAATTTAAGGGTGAGATTGTTGAGCAGACTGTTTATGTTTTGATTGAACCTAGATCCACTCATAGCTATATCACCCCTGGACTTGTGAGATGTACACTTTGAAGAATTCAAAGAATAGAAGATCATGGTTAGTTCGACTAGCCACTGGATCCGGGAGGAATTCGGTGAGGTGGTAAAGAAATAACCATTGGTCATGGATGGATTAGTCACCCATGCAAATCTGAATGTTCTGCCACTTGGAACCTATGATGTCCTCACTGGAATGAATTGGTTGGAAGCACATAGAGCAAATATTGATGAAGAAGGAAACCTAAAGGTTGTGAAATGCATTCCAAAAAGTGATCTCTAGTAGGAATATTTTAGCAAAGCAGCTGAAGAAGTTCTGTGGAAAAAAAATTGCAGAGTGTATGCAGCTCATATTTTGGAAGCAGCAGAGAATGATACTCCTGGGGTGGAGGGATTTCATGTGTTTTAGGAATTCATGGATGTTTTCCTGATGAATTTCCATGGATTCCTCCAAAGAGGGAAATCGATTTTACAATTGAACTTGTGTCAAGTAAAGCACCAGTTTCCAAGACATGCTACATGGTGAGTAAACCATATATGCTAGAGATGAAGATGCAACTGGAAGAGTTGTGAGAAGAAAATTATATCAGGCCAAGTGTGTCCTTGTGGGGAGCACCAGTTTGGTTCGAGAAAGAGAAATATGGTACATGCAAGATGTGTATTGATTACATACCGTTGAATAAAGTCACTGTGAAGAACAAGTATCCCTTGCCTAGGATTGATGACCTATTTGATCAAATGAGAAGAGAAAAGGTGTTTTCCAAGATTTACTTAAGGTCTGGTTACCAGCAAGTAAGTATCAAGGATGAATATGTTCATAGGAAAACCTTTAGACAAAGGTATGGATCTTATGAGTTTGTAGGGATATCATTTGGTTTCACAAATGCACCAACTACATTTATGTGCCTCATGAATAGTGTTTTCAATGAGTTTTGGATAGGTTAGTTCTTATTCTCCTTGATGGCATTCTTATTTATTCTAAGAATGAGAAAGAACATGTGGAACATTTGAGGTTGACTTTGAATTTCCAAGGAAGCATAAGTGGTATGCAAGGATGAGCAAATGTGACTTCTATGAGGATAGAATTCATTAATTGGGTCACATTATCTCAGAAAAAGGGAATTTTGTGGACCTTGAAAGAATGAGGCCATGATTAGTTGGCCTGCTCCAAGAAAGTTAACAGATGTAATATATTTTGTGGGACTTGCAGGACATTGCAAGAAGTTCACGAAAGGATATTCTACAGGTAAAGTGGAGTCTATGTATAGGCTAAGGAATCTTGCATGTGAACTTGTAGTTCCATGAGGAAATGGCCCTTGTGTGTATGAGCATACATATGATGACTTCCCGAAGACTGCAAGTAGAATGACTTGAGCAGAGAAGTATGGTTGTGCCCAATAAAACCCAGGGTAGGAAGCTTCCATGTGCCATGAGAAGGACCTCATGACTGAGAACAGATGATTGGAACTTGGGATTGCAAGTTTTTTCTATTGATTATGGGAGGCTGTGATCTCCTGTGATTGTTTTAAATCATGATAACAATATGATTGTCTTACATTGCTTGATGTCTGAAGTTTCCTATTGCTAATTGTGACATTTTGGCTGATTTAAAATTGTGTCAAGATGACATGTATGTGGATGTCCAGGTTTTGGGAAGCATGTGTAAGTAGGGGATAAGTACTCCCACTTGCAAAATCCAAACAATATGAGGATGGCCTCATGGTTGCAAAATAATATTTTATGCAGGAAGCAATATTGTGAACTCGAATTTTTATTTGACTATCAATGTTATTGATTGTTCGATATTTGGGAAATCATGTATGCATGAAATAGATTTGAAAATCTATGATTGGAATTTTTATGATGACATCTCATATGAAATGCATACTTGTATGTAACACGGGTGAGATGATGGAAGTACACCCCTGGAGTACATAGCTTCTCAAAAGGATGTGTTTGGGATACATAACTCCTTGGAAGGATGTACCTGGTGTGCATGGCCCCTCAGAAGGACGTACGGAGTGTACATGGCTTCTCGGAGGAATGTTCTTGGAATAGGTTTGGAAACCTATGATTGAATTTTTTTATGATGACATCTCATATAAACTGCATTCTTGTATGTAACGTAGGTGAGATGATGAAAATATGTACTGGACATACATGGATCCTCGAAAGGATGTACTGGGATACATAGCTTCTCGAAGGGATGTGTTGGAATAGGTTTGAAAAACTATGATTGAAATTTTATGATGACATCTGATGTAAAATGCATGTCTGTATGTAATGCAGGTGAGACGATGAAACATGTACATGGAGTACATGGCTTCTCTGGAAGGATGTACTTGGGTACATAGCTTCTCCCCCCTACCAGCTAGGCACTAGTATGCATCACTGGGGATGCCCAAGGTGAAATACATTGGGTTAGAATTCTTTCTGCACACTTTCATGTTGTAAGGGGACTATCATGAGAGTGGGGACTCCGTGAAGAGAATAACCCCTAGATATTATGATGTCTAGAAAGGAAGTGCCTGAGCATTGGTAAGCACTTGGAGTGTTAAAATTGTTGTGCCATTTACATCTTCAAGAAATGAGTCAAAAATTATTGTTGCAATAAAAGGAGAATGAAGATACACACTAAACAAAACAAACCACGCAGGAAACGGATGAGTATAGCTCAAATAATTATAGCATCATTGTCATTAATTAAATTTGGTGTTACAATAGTTTACATAGGAAGAATTTCAATGCATTAGGGATAAATTCGAATCTACCAATTGGATCTGACTATACCTAACTGACTAGCTACCTCATAGTGTCTCAATCAATATCGAAGTCCAAAATATTAACACCCAGATGTCCAACCAACTCATACAATCAGCAATAACTTGTTAATTCAGTCTAATTGAGGTGGTAGGTGGGAAAAGGAGCCTACTCCACATGCAGCCATGCATTAGCCATGCATAAATAGTGCTAGCTAACTGATTATGAACTAACTAAAAGTAAATGGAAGCTAACTAAGATTAACTAGTTCCAACTCCAACTAATTGATGGAGTTTGGTGCCAGGACTCCTACTAGCTCCTAAAATGTAGGCATTGGTCTAGGATGTGCCCAAAATGATGCATGCACATGCAGTAAGTGGAATTTAACCTATAGCAGTGCTCCCCACACTCTAGTAACTAGTATACATGGATCCATTAGGCCAAGTGGACCCAATTAATTAATTAAAACTCCTAAGTTAGGCTAAATAATCTAATAGACAGTATGGTCAAGGGAAGACTGATAATCCTAACACCCCCCTTGAATCCTAAATTAGACAACTATGGGACTTGGTAAAAATAACATTGGTCACCCAAATACAATCTAAAAGACATAATTCTACTTAATACAACTGAGGAAATAGGGGAAAACCTCATGGGAAACCCCCCCTCAAAATAAGCAATGAATCAGGAAAAACAAACTTGTAAAAATTTTGTTGCAATTTGTAGCACTATGCAGTAGCAAATGCAGTATCTTGGTTATTCTTTGTAGGTGAACCTATAAATCCAAACAAAATTATTATTTCTTGAGGAATATTCCTCTTTTGAAGAAGAATAATGTACTCAACTGAATCAGAAATACAAACAGCTCCACTATGAAAACTAGACCCATGTAGAGCAGCTGAAATCAACTGATTAGAGAGGAAAAGTTCTTGAGAATTTGAAACATGTGAGGAACACCCAAGAACCTGATATATTTCATCCTTGAGCATCAAACCATGAGTGGTAAAATCATCCCCAAGTGTTAGGAGCAAGTGTACAGGCGGATGCAGAATGCCTTCCTCTTTACTAGTTCTGTGAGGAGATGAGCATGTGACCAAAGGTAGAGAAGCACTAGGACTATGGAGAGAGAATTATTGAGCTCCATAATCTGATATAGCTTTATAAATAAGAAATAATTCACAAAATATGATATCAGCAAACTCATAAGAGAGAACTAACATCGAATCCTCAACAGCAAAATTGAAGGATATTTCTGGTGCTTGGTTTGTCACACCAAAATTGATGAAACCAGTTATAAGCAGTACTGAAAGCTATTGAATGTTAAAACCTGAACCAAATATCATCAGATCATAAAATATATCAGATCCAAATAGGTTCATATCAGATCCAAAACTGTGCTCCACCAAGATGGTGGATGCACAATTTTCTCCTTCTTCAAAATTCAGATTTTTGGTGCATGCAATCTTGTAGGAATTTACTGGAAGCTCTAGATTAATGAGAGTGAATGGATCATTCCTTTAATATGACATTATTTCCAGAATATCCATGTTATTACTTATCTGCACACCAAAAACATCATTAGAGATAGAGAAATCAAATTCCTCTTCCTTTTCTGAAACAATCATCGGTAAACTATTCATAAAATTTAAAGAATCGGAATTTTTGCAAAGATAAGGAGGAGAGTTTTTCTTCAAAAATAGAGATTCGAATGTCTTCTTCTGGATCATCCATGTGAGGAGATGAGATATCAAATATCTCATACACTTCCGGTGCAGCAGGAGAAGGAGTCACTCCAAGGATACTTTCTTCAATTCGAATTGACTGTAGGGAAAATTCTGCTTCTTCTTCATCTTCAACAATATTCTTTTCTGTAGGAGAGGGCATGAACTCATCATGCTGAATTTTATCTGAACCCCTGCCTACATTTGGGATTTTAGAGTCATCTCCCATATGACTGTTAATTCCTCCTGATAGAGGGAAAGTGATGAAGGATTTCCTGGAGGAAACCATGTGGTTGGATGCTCCAGAATTTGACAAATAAGCCTTTGACGGAGTGAGGCTTCCATGCAAGCATCTCTCATCTTCTTCATTCTGCTCTTCATCATCAGACATCTCTGCACCTTGTGGAAGGGAAATATTTTTCTGTACACATAGAGCTTTCAACTGGTCGAGGGTCTTCTTCATGCACGAGTCTTCTGGATAAAAACCCCTCATACAATAGGGACATTTTTTCTTTTCGAACTTCTTCTTTTTCTTAGAGCCATAGGCTCCTTCGGAAGTCTGTTGATTCTGTTTAGGCTTCAAATAAGCTGCTTTGGGATCCTTATTCTTTGATTTCCCTTTGTCTTGTGCTTTTCTAGATTCAGTAACTAGGAGAGCCTAATTTTTGGAGGTCTTGATGACTCCCATTCGAATCAACTTTTCTTGCTCCTTGATTAAGGACTTGAAAAAGGAATCAACTTAAGGAATTTTCCAGCCGGGGAATATTTCCCACTTGGAATGAAATATAGAAACAAATACATAATACTCAAAACCAAGTTTGTTGAGTATGGAGAGGACATTTTTCTCATCCTTCCTTTCTATTTCGCACTGAATGCATTGAAGTGCAAGAGACTTGAATTTAGTAAAGAATTTCTCAATACTCTCAAAACTGTTGGGATGTAAGGCTACCAGCTCGTTCTCTAAGAGGTATCCTCGAAGCTCATCTTGTTTTCTAAACAAGTATTAAATATTCTCCTAGGATTCTCTAGGTGTCCTCAAACATTCGTGGTGGAAGAGGAGATCTCTGGATATATGAGTGCATAGATAACTGAAATCTTCATTACAATGGTTCAGAAACTTGTTCTTTTCAACTGGTTGATGGGGCTCAACCTTCCTTCCAAGTATTATCTTGAGGTAGCCATTCTTGTGCAAGGCCAGTTGCATATCAATCCTCCAATCAAGATAATTGGAATTTTTAAGGATCCGTGGTGTAGGATATTGAGAATCCATAATTCTCTGGCTGAAATGTCACAAAACATCACACAAGCTACATAGCACCTGTAGATTTTCACTGCAAAACACTAAAACATTTGAACTATGTTAGAATCATGCTTTTCCTCTTGACATGAACATGTTTTTAGGGTTTGTCATGTACACATTGCTACTCTGAATAAATTCAGAGTTAGCAAAACAAGATTGGGGACTTCTATGGAAACCTAGCTACTTCTGATGTTCAATGGAGAGAAACAAACATGAAGCCTACTTGAAATGGCTCTGATACCATGTTAAAATTGTTGTGCCATTTAGATCTTCAAGCAATGAGTCAAATATTATTGTTGTAGTAAAAGGAGAATGAAGACACACACTGAACAAAGCAAAACATAGGAAACGGATGAGTATAGCTCAAATAATTACAGTATCATTGTCATTAATTAAATCCGGTGTTACAATAGTTTACATAGGAAGAATTTGAATGCATTAGGGAGAAATTCGATTCTACCAACTAGATCTGACTATACCTAACTGACTAGCTAACTCATAGTGTCTTAATCAATATCGAAGTCCAAAATATTAACTCCCAGATGTCCAACCATCTCATACAATCAGTAATAACTAGTTAACTCAGTCTAACTCAGGTGGTAGGTGGGAAAAAGTTCCTACTCCACATGCAACCATGCATTATCCATACATAACTAGCACTAGCTAACTAATTGTGAACTAACTGAAATTAAATGGAAGCTAACTAAGGTTACTCCAACTAACTGATGGAGGTTGGTGTCGGGACTCCCAGTGGCTACTAAAATGTAGGGATTTGTCTAGGAGGTTCCCAAATTGATGCATGCACATGCAATAAGTGGAAGTTAACCTCTAGCAGTGCTCTCCACACTGTAGTAACTGGTATATGTGGCTCCATTAGGCAAAGTGGACCCACTTAATTAATTAAAACTCCTAAGTTAGGCTAAACAATCTAAAAAACAGTATGGTCAAGGGAGGATTAATAATCCTAACATGGAGGAGGTGTTAGGCCCTTAGCTAGAGCTGTCATTAAGAACCCAAGGAGGTGTTAGGATCTGAAGCGGGGCTGACCAGATCTCAGTTGAGAGATGCTATACAGATAAGTATTGGATTACTTGGAAAATCCTGGTTGACTTTCTGTAATCACACATGTGCATAATAATTCAGCTAAGATTTTTGAAAATCTTGTTAAGAAATAAATCCTGCGAAAATGAATCTGACATGTGAATTAATCTGTTATGGTGTCTGGAAAGGAAGCGCCTGAGAATTGGTGAGCACTGGAAAAGGTGCTAGGCCTATAATTTAGAGCTTCCATTGAGCACCCAAGGAGGTGTTAGGCTTAGAAGTAGGGGCTGACCAGATCCTGGTTGAGAGATGCTATGCAGATAAGTACTTGGTTTACTTATCAAACTTTTGTTGTTGTTTGTTTTCTATAAATATACATGAGCATATGATGTCGCCATGGTTTTGAAAATCTTGTTATAGATTGCATCCTATAGGAATATGAATCCGACATGTGAATTAAATTCATTGTGGTGTTAGGAGGGGAAGCACCTGAGCTTGGTAAGCACCTAGAGGAGGTGCAGGCTCTTGAGTAGAATTTCCATTGAAGCACCCGAAGAGGTGTTGGTCTCAAGATCGGAGCTGTCAGATCTTAATTAAAAATTATTTTCAGGTGATCTGAGGCTTGCAAAAATTTGGCTACCCTTTAATGCACACCCAGGTGGGGGTGGGGCAGGGTTGTGAGTGCCATGGTTGTATAAATCCCATTCAGGCACCTGTGGAACCAAAAGAAGATACTTATGCATATAAGTATTTGGTTCACTTGACAACTTCTTGTTGATTTTATGTCAATATACGTGTGCATATGATTCATCTATGATTTTGGAAAATCTTGTGAATACTAACATGGGAATTTACTCATTGCTTGGGGCTTGAGCATAGGTATTATTGGTTGCCAAAGACATTGTAAATGTTCCAAGCTAAGGATAAGGATTCTCCAAGACCTAGAAAAATATTTTGTGGTGTGTACCGATGCTTGCAATGAAGGACTTGGAGGATTTTGTATGCAAGACAACCACGAAGTGGAACCAAGGAGGAGTTCCAAATCATACCATTGGACAGGTAAAGGTGCAGAGGAAGCACCACAATCATTATATGGCTACATGGGATCTAGAGGATGCCATGCGATTGGCACACCCAACTTTTGGTTCAATTTTGTAGAAACTAAAGGCGATGCCAGTGTAGAATTTTGTTAAATTTTTGTAAAGCTCTGAGGATAGTTCTATTGAAGGGGGAGGGGAATGTAACACCCCAGTTTTGACCCTATGGTATTGAATTGCATATCATGTAAATAAAGTTAATAAATCATGGTGTGGAGCTCAAGCAAAAGGCCCTGCCATGAATTTAGTGGTTTATGTATCGGCAATTAAAATCGATGTCGATGGTTTATGTGCTAGCCAGTCACAATATATTTTGAGACATCATGTAACTATGCAATTAATAAAAATACCACAACTAGCTATGCGTCGTAACATTAAAGAGATGGGGGCATGATTTCACAAGGAATAAGGATGGGGGGAACATTCAAACCCTTGAGCCAATGGGGAAAATCCAAATGTCAAGGGAAAACCCATAAATCTGTCATCTACCCTTTTTGTCTTTTTGTACCCAGTCATTTAGAAATTGGTTGGGGAAGTTAATGCATGGGGATGGGAAGAGTATGGGAGTCAAATTCGAATTTGGGAAGCCATCCATTTTTGGAAAATGTGTTTTTGACTTCTTGGGCAAGTAAATTCTTGGAAAGGCATGCCCAAGCCATTATTCACCCATACCCTTCATTCC
Organism: Pseudotsuga menziesii; assembly: GCA_001517045.1. Lineage (NCBI taxonomy): Eukaryota > Viridiplantae > Streptophyta > Pinopsida > Pinales > Pinaceae > Pseudotsuga > Pseudotsuga menziesii. The sequence continues at coordinate 189,732 of LPNX010874096.1, read as the reverse complement.
TCACCCATTCTCATGGAGTTGAGGCTTGTTGAGCTTTCTCCCTCATGATTTTTCTTGTTGTTTTCTTCATTTTATCCATGCCTAGAATTTGTTTTCTGTGTTGTCGGAGAATGGGAGGAAGGGGACCAAGATTCTTGGGGTTTCAAGAGGTTGTTTTTTCCTTGTGAGAAATATGAGAGCTTCCCTCACGTTGTTCTACAGTTTCCCATTTTTCTCCATGTCTAGGAAGTCATTTTTGTGTTGCTCAGTGAATGGGAGAAGAGACCCACGATTTTGGGAGTTTTAAGGGGATGTTTTCCTTTCCTCACACAGCTGAGCTTGTTGGGCATTTTTCCCCTCATGATTTAAGTTGTTTCCTCATTGTTCCACAACCATAAATTTTTTTGTGTGTTGCTTATTGGTTAGGGAGCCAATATTTCCCAATTTGTGGGTGAATGGAGGTTGTTTTTGCTCCTGCTATGCCCAGAATCATTTTTTGAGTTCAGATCTACAATTTTGGGGGTTTATGGTGGTTGAGTTGCTCCCATATTTCCCAAGAATGATTCTTGGAGTTGATTTTCTCCCGTGGGTTATTTTTCCCCATCTGCCATTTCTGTTTGTGGTTCCCATGACGTTTTGTCCTTACCCAGCAATTGTATTTTGCTGTGAAGTGCATGATTGTGTTGACTTGGATGAGTAAGTCCAAGGAACCCATCTATTATATGGTTGACTGTGTTTGGATGTGATTTTTGGCTTGGATGAGTAGGTCCAAGGCCCCCATGTTATTGCCCCGTTTCCCTAATAGTCTGTGAAACCCAACTGTGTGTTGGCTTCACTATGGGTGTATGGTCTTGGTGTGAGTAAACCTATTTTTCCCTAGTTCCTGGTGGAAATCATGCCCATCTCAGGGGTCACAATGGCACTGAGATACTAATGAGTGCACTGGCCTATGGTTGGGTGGAACGTTGCAATGACATAGCGAGTTGCGGGGAAGCTTCTTCTCAAGATAAGTATTCTTTGTGTATTTAATTCCGCAGTTGTATTTGTTTTAGGAATTACTATGAACATGTTGAATGCTTGAATGAATGTGTTTTTATTTCATTGTTCATTTCATGTATAATGCATCTATGTATGTTTTTAATTCAATTTATTTTTTATTATCATGATCATGGGGCTAGATCATCCGTTTGATAGCAACAACAGCTCGGTCGCGTCCTCTCCATCGTCAGGATGAGGGGAGGGGACATGACAGAATATGGGAGAAACTTGCTTAATCATAAGCTCAGAATCTAGATACCTTAACTTTGAGGCTGAAAAATATTTATGTCTAAGCACCCAACTACTCTAGGAAGGCTTCGTCTCAATCAAATTCCATAGTTGTTTTCCTCTCATCTCCAAATTTTGGAATTTTAAATCTCTAATTTGAAGACCACCTTTCATCGAAGGCAATTTGATTTTCTTTCGGCTAATTAGAGAAAATTTATGTCCTCCCTTTTTTTTCCCTCCTTTCCAAAGGAAGGATCTCAGAAGGATTTCAATAGTGGAGAGGATTCTAGAAGGAGCCAACAGAATTGAACATTGGTATAATGGAAATTTATTTAGAATGGCCTTTATCAATACCATTTTCCCTACTGAATTTAGCCAAACCACTCCCAAGGCTTGGATTTTTTCTTTATTTTTTCAATCAGTGGGTTCCAATCCGAGGTTTTCAGCTTGCTATTGAAAATTGGGATCCCCAGATATTTAAATGAATCCCAGGTTGTTACTCCCTCAATTCCTAAAATACGAGATATTTCAGACATATCCCTAGGATTTATATTCGAGCTGTAAATCATGTTCTTTCTTAGATTTAACTTGCTTCCAGATTCTTGGCAATCAGATTCCAATTCAGACTTTAATCTTCTCACTATAAGATTATTGGTGCCTCCTAAAAAAATAGTATCATCTGCAAACTATGCATGATTAATGTCTTTAGTTCCACGAGCCATTATGATGCCAATTAATTCTTGATCCTTCCTGGCTTGCTTGAGTTGTAGGATCAGCACTGAAGCTTGGATTGCATAAAGAAATGGAGAGAGCAAGCATCCTTACCTAAGGCCTCATGAGGCTTGAAAGAATGCCGCATCTCTTCCATTGATGAGGGGATAAATCCAATGATTTCTTATACAAAATTTGACCCAACGAATGAAGCCTAGATCAAATCCAAACCTTAGCATCACCTGAAAAATAAAGGAGTGACAAACTCTGTCTAACGCATTAGCTAAATCTATTTTCACCACCATACCTTTTTCACGATTATTTAGACTGGAATGGATTGCCTCTTGGACAAATATGATATTATCCCAAATTCTCTTTCCTTTAATGAAACATCCTAAGTTGATTCTCTGGAATGATACAAGGCATGATGTTTTTTAATCTATTAGCCATAATTTTGGTGATTATCTTGTAGCCAATGTTACATAATGAAATGGGCCAAAATCTGTCAAAAGACACAACATCGTTTTCTTTGGTGATAAGGGCCAGAAATGTTGAATTTGTGCTTCCTCCTATTTTTTCACATTGTTGAGATTTTAAAACCATTTTAAGTAGGTCCTTATACACAATTTCCTAGCACACCTTGACGAACCTTGCATTGAATCCATCTAGGCCTGGTGCCTTATCTTCTTCCATATCCTCCTTAATTGTTTTCAATTCATCTATTGTGATCCTTTGCATAAGAGAGTTATTATCCTTTCTCTTAACCAACTTAGGAACTAGATCCATAAGCACGGAGATTGGTGGATTGGTACAAGATTCAACAAAGTAGATAGCTTTAAAATGTCGAGAAGCTTCCATTTTGATTTTATCAAAGTATTGGATAACTTGATCGTGAGTTTGTATCTCTAGTACTGGTTTGTAATTCTTCCTCGCCTCTGCATGTTTATGAAAAAATACAGTATTCTGATCCTCGGCTTTAAGCCAGAGACATCCATATTTTTGTCTCCAAAAATCTTCCTCATCCCTAGAGGCAACATGTAACTCTTGATGGAGAGTTACTTCTTTTTCAAGATCTTCCTTTGATATCTGGGTTGCCTCCATGGTAAGTTGATGACTCTCTAAAGTTAGCAGGGCACTGTTTCTTCTTTGATACATCGATGCAACAAATTTGACCCACATCTTGAGCGCCCTTTTAACTCTTCTCAACTTTTCTTCCCAGACGTAAGAGGGTTAACTCGAGACTGGAGCTAACCAAGTTTAAGAAACAATTCCCAAGAAATATTTATGGGAGATCCATAGTGGGCTAAAGAGAAAGGGAATAGGCCCCAGGTTCTAGTATTTTCTAATCTCTAGTAGGATAGAATTATGATCTAAACCCCAAATGACAAGATTTTGGAGGTAGAATTTAGTCCAAGTAGTAGATAGGAGTCTTGGATCAAAAATCTATTAATTTTGATAGCTATATGTCTAGGGCCCATCCTCCTGTTATTCCAAGTGAACTTCCCCTTAACTAGCATGACATCAGATAGATCCCAGTCTAAAATAATCTCATTAACTTGATCCCTTATGGGATCTCTGACCAAAGACACTACTCTTTTTTCAGCTTGATTCATAATGAAATTCAGTCATCGGATAGAATGATGTTATCTAGTGAGCCAATGCTCCTTTCATCCATCAAGAGGTTCCAACAATCTTTTTTTTCAGCATACAGGGAAGGTACATAAATATTAAAAAGACCAACTGGATATTTGAGTCTTTATGCAACAATTTAGTGAGAATCCAATGAGGGCAGTGCTTGGATTCAATTAACTCATATTTATGATCATCCCATAGTATACCAATTCCTCCATAGGCTCCGCTAGAGCTAACTGTGAGTCCTCCTCCTTTTTTCCAAAAGTTTTCACTTACTCGAAAAAATGCTTCTTTCTCCATCTTTGTCTCCTAGATCAATAAAATGGCTGGTTGGGATAGTCTGATCAAATACATCATAACTTCTTCCTTATATTTACTACCCAGACCTCTATAGTTCCAGGAGAATACCTTCATTACTTACTCTTAGCAGAGGAGGGAATCCCTTTCTAGGATTTCCCATGCTGGCGAGTATTTCTAGGATTACGAAGAAGTTTTTCCAAGGTTAGATGAGAACCTTGGAGTTTGTCCTTGTATGTGGCTTGTTCCCTTACTTCTTTAGTTGATTTCCTTCCTCTTGTTTTCTTCTTACTAGGTGTAACCATCTCGATTCCCCTTTCCTCTTCTTCCTCTTCATCAGCATCATATTACTCTTCTGAATTTTCTTGAGTTCTTCCTTCCTTTACCACCTCTACACCTGAATCTGAATGAGATTTCTCAGGAAGACAAGATGGGTCAACTTCTTTATCTGGTTCTTTATTCTCACTAGTGTTAGAGTCCTCTACATTAACCAAGGGTCCACCACTAATCTCTAGAAGTTATGGATTTACCTCTAAAGGGGTTTTCCCCGTCACATTCTTTTTTGCCTCTTTTTTTGTGGATCCCCACTCTTTGACTTGTTTTTCTTTACTGCTTGCCACCCTTCCTCCTTTCTTGTTGGTCCTCCTAAGTTTGGGGGCAATTACAGAGAAAATTCTCATATTCATGACAACCTCTGCACTTGAAGGGAAGTTTTTCATAATCCAAATTTTGGAAATGATACCAGGTTCCAACTGTAATCTTGATGGCCTCTAGTAAGCCAACTTCTAGATCCACTTCCACATAGATCTGGGCATAGGCATATTGGTCTTTGGGGCTTTCCATGTCAATAAATCTTCCCAAATCGTTTATGATTTCCTTAAGCGATTTTGGATTCTAGCAGTGCATTGGCAAGTTTGGTAGCCTAATCCAAACAGGGACAGCTTTAGGGATATCTTCCCCATGGTCAAAATATGGCATCCATCTATTCATATAGAGACCTTGTGACCCCATGAAATAGGGACTATTTCAAAAAATTAGATCCCTATCTACCATAGATTCAAATTTTAACAAGAAATAACCTCAACCTATTGAATATGATGCTACACTTTGGGTGATCATAGGTCTCTAGTTCCTCTGGAACCAGCTCTCAATTAATTTCGGGAACGTCCATAGATTGATGAACTTCCCTATTAGAGCATGATATGCCAGTGAGAGAGCTACATAAATGGTATCCTCCATCGGCAGGGAAACCATAGCTACATCCTCAATCTACTTGAAAAACTTAGGGGGGGATCTGTTGGAGACTCTCTTGCTATGTGATGTAACTAATATCGTGAATACTTTGATATTTGAGGTAGAGGGAGACCCATATCTACCATCCTCAGCTGCCATAGGAGGACCTACAGTCCTTACAGACTCTGAACCAATGATATCATGACCAACCTCAGATCTAGAGGCTAAGCAACCATCAATGCTCAACACTGGTGTATCACCCTGACCAGCCATCATCGAAATCAAGGTTGACCTGCTCAGGTTAACACTGTTATTATTTTTTAACCACTAATTATGCATCTAGTGAAAAGAGCAATATTAACACATAGAGTTGGTTCCAATAACTAATTTTCTATTACTGTCCAACATGTAAATATGTATGGAACATGAATATATTACAATAGGATAAAATCATTAGCCTTTGGAGGAAAATTGGTGGCATACATGTGGCAGGCTTAAATTGGACCTCAACGCCCCCCCCCCCCCCTTTGGTGGACCAATGAGCTCCCAAACCACCTAAAATGATCATGAATAACCATGTGAATGCAGGTGAAGCATGCTAAGTCATAAATAAGGGTAAGATAGGTGTGCTAGAGTTCATGGGTGAGTGGGAGTGGCTCTAGACAGCATTTAATGGTCCAAAAGAGCAAAAAACACTCAAATACAATGCATGGGCGCCTCTAGTCAATCGGTTCCCTGTTTTAAGGAGTGGGAGAACCCCAAGTGACCAAAATATCATTAATGGGGGTGCCCATGCTCCTAAATAATTAAAATGTGGGAGATTTATGTAATTAATGCTCCAAAATCCCCAATTACCTTAGGAAGTTAACATAACCCAAAGTTTGGACTATGCAACATAAGTGAAAAACAAATGAAGGTATGTCCTAGGTGATATGTGAGCATGGTACTAGGTGGTATGATGTTCTAACAAAATGAATGTCCATGTTCCTTCCTCATTCTTTAATTCATCCCTTGCTTCAGTTATCCAATATGGTTGGATGATGGAGATAACATAGAGAAATGCTTCAACACCCTCATCTTTCCTAGAGAGTGTGTCTGCCACAACATTTTTTTCCCCTTTTAGTAGATGATTTCAAATTCATATCCCAACATTTTTGTCACCCATTTTTGTTTCTCTTCTTAATATAGCCTTTGTTCCAATAAGTATTTAAGGCTATCATGGTCAGTTTTAACCTTGAAATGTCTTCCTATAAGGTAGGGGCAGCATTGGTTCAAGGCATGTAGTATTTCCAACATTTCCTTCTCATAAATGGGATTTTTTAAGTTATTTCCCTTCATTTTATGACTTGTGAAGGAAATATGGTTTCCTTCTTGCATTAGTACAGCTCCAATTCCATTTCTTGAAGCATCATATTCCACAATAAAGGATTTTGTGAAGTCTGGTGTTGCAAAAACCCGAGCTTTACACATTGCCTCTGTGAGTTCTTGAAAATATTGAGTTTCCTCTAGAGTCCAAGAAAATACATATTTTTTCAATAATTTTATTAGAATATTTTTTATTCTTTCATAGTTCTGAACAAACTTGTGGTAGTAACCTGTCATACCTAAGAACCCTCAAAGATTCTTCATGGTTTTGGCAATCACCCAGTCCATCATGGATTTAATTTTGTCAGGGTCTTGATCCGGATTTATGCAGGAACACAACAGAATACACAAATAACCATAGAAACAAATATGCAGTGGAAATAACACTACATTTCATTAATCAATAACTGAAACTTGTTTACATACAGAATGGAAATAAACTAGCTAGAGTGCTGGTAGCTTATCTCTGAGAAGAGATGTGGTGGCTAAATGCCTCTGAACTCTGTGTTAAAATGAGGCTCGAAGGCCTATATATTATTGAGAAACAATGGAAACCATACACATCCAAAAAACTAACCCTAGGAGGTAAAACGCCTTAATGTGGGCCCCGTTGGGTAACTTGGTACATCAATTTCCCGGGGTCGTAACTTTAGCATACTACCTCTGTTTGATGCGCATAATATATCATTAAAAAGAACTGTTTAAGGACTACATCCATAAATAGAAAAATTGATTTTGGAATGGACTCATGCTTTCCTAACCATTCGATGCCAAAAAAAAGTCGTTTAGGCCCTCAAAACTGCTACGGAAGTTTAGGACCCGAAAACTGCCAAAAATAGTAAATTGTGCTACAATTAAGGAAACTGGAAAAATGAAAGAAATAATGGTGGGGGTCCAAGAGGAATAGGTGAGTGGCCACCAATATCCTCCTAGATCATTCCTCCCCCCTTAGGAAGCAATGGTCCCCATTGCGTTGAGTTCCTCCATGAGATGAGGAAACTTCTGTTGAATTTGGTCCCTGGTGAGCCACTTTCCCTGGTGAAGGAGTTGGCCTGCTTTGACAACTCGATATAGCTGGATATTCTGCTGGTGGGTGTTTTTGATCTGTGTGTCCATAATCTGATCGATGGTGGCATGTTCCATGTATTTGGGGTTTAACTCTGTTGGTGTGAGTTGTTCTGCCACGTCTGATGTGTCCAGTAGAGGTGGAAAGTAGGGCCAAAGGCAGTCCACATTGAACACTGGGTGCAGACCAAGGAATGGTGGAATATTGAGCTCGAAGGCATTGTTCCTGACAACCTTGGTGATGGTGTATGGCTCATATCGGAGTGGGTGAAGCTTGCGGTGAGGTCCAGCGAGGCGCTCCTTCTGCAAATGTAGCCACACTTTGTCACCCACCTGGAAGTTGTGTTGCACCCGATGCTGATCATGTCGCTGCTTGTACTTAGCATTGGATATGTCCAATATGTCATGAACCTATTGGTGAATGTGATGAATGCGCTCAATGAAGCTGTTTTCCTTGGAAACTTCAGACTGGATATGAGTTGAATCAGCCTAAGTAGCTGCAAATGGCATGGCTACGTCAATGGGACATAGTGGTTGGAATCCCAAGCCCACCTGAAAGGGGTTGTGGTTGGTTAAGCTATGGAGGGCCTAGTTATAGCTGTGTTGTACATAGGGGAGGCTCTCATCCCATGTGCATGGATGCTTTGAGTTGTACATGCACAAAATGTGTACGATCATCCTGTTGACGACGTCTATCTAGCCATCACTCTGGGGATGGAAAGCTATGGACTTTGTGAGATTGGTGTCTAGCATTGACCATAGGCTAGACCAAAATGTACTAAGGAAACTCTTGTCCTAGTCTGAGATTATAGACTGTGGGATCCCAAAGTGTACCCACACTCGTTCAAAGAAGAGTTTAGCAGTGGCTTCTGCTGTGATATTCTTCTTGCAGGCCGCCATTATGGCCATCTTTGAGAATCTATCAACGACCACAAACACACAATCATTGTCATGCTTAGTAGAAGGAAGGCCTAACATGTAATCCATGGAGATGGATTCCCAAGGTCTACTAGGGGTAGGCAACAGAGTATAGAGGCCTTGCTTCTTGATGGATGGTTTGGCAATGGCGCAGGCAGTGCAAGATCGGATGTACTTCTCAATGTCTTGTCAAAGGTTTGAACAATAGAAATACTTCTATAGTACTGCCACTATTTTATTGACCCCGAAATGCCCAGCGACCCGACTGTAGTGCGCTTCCCAAATCATCTTGGCACGCTCGCTTGAAGGAACACAAAGGTGTCCCATGTGACACAGCAGTACATCCTAGAGGTGAAATTTTGGAACTTGGTTTCCCTTCAAGAGTGTCTGGTATGTGTGATTGAATTCTAGATCACTCTTGTAGAGAAGCAGCCAATCAGAAGTCTCATGCCCACAAGAGTTGAGCATGGTCGTTATCGCCACGATTGGTGGCTGGCTAAGGCAGTCTACAACATTATTAGTGCTTCCCTTCTTGAACTTGATGTTCAAATGAAAATGTTGTAGATATGTGGACCACTTCTAATGGCGATCATACTGTAACTTCCCTTGCGTCTGCATGAACTGTAGGGGTCAGTGGTCTGTGTGGATGATCATTTCCTTCCCCAAAATGTAATGCTTCCATTGTCGGCAAGCCTGTACAATGGAATACATCTCTTTGTCATAAGTGGGATATTTGCGGACAGTGTTGGACAATGTCTCACAATGATATGCCACTGGTTGCCCTTGTTGAGAAAGGACTGTCCCAATAGCATATTCAAAGGCATCTGTCTCGATCTCAAATGGTTGTTACAAGTTTGGTAATGTGAGCACTGGGGCACAGCATAGGCGATGTTTCAATTCTGCAAACACCTTCTATTGAGTTTCTGACCAAAAGAATTTTGCTTTTGCTCCTCCCTTGGTGACTTGACTCAAGGTCCAAGTGATATGAGAGAATCCCAACACGAACCTGCGGTAGAAATTACCAAGGCCCAGAAAGCTGTGAAGCTTTGTTAGAGTAGTTGGGGCTGGCCAATCCTGAATGACTTGGATCTTGGTTGGATCCACATGTACCCCATACTCATCAATAATGTATCCCAGATACTAAACCTAGGTCATGCCAAAAGTGCACTTGTCCAAATTGGCACACAACTTGTGCTGCCGCAATGTTTGGAGGACCTGTCGGATGTGGTGGAGGTGCTCTTCCAAATTCTAGTTGAAGATCAGGATGTCATCCAAGTACACTACTAAAAATGAGTTGGTGAATGGCCACAAGATGTCATCCATCAGTCTCAGGAAGGTTGCAGGAGCATTCGTCATCCCGAAAGACATGACCAACCATTCGAAAAGGCCCTCCTTGGATTTGAAGGCAGTCTTCCACACATCGGTTGGTTCGATCAGTACCTGGTGATACCCGGACTTTAAGTCAATCTTGCTAAAATATTTCACCCCTTGAAGCTGGTCCAGGAGTTCATCAATCCATGGGATTGGGTACCTATTCTGGATAGTGATCTTGTTTAGCACTCGATAGTCAATACAGAGTCTCCAAGTCGCATCCTTCTTCCGTACCAACACGATCAGGCTCCCACAAGGTGATGAACTTGGTCATATGTGACCCTTCTACAGCAGCTCCTGAATTTGCCTCTTCATTTCATCATTCTCCAGAACATAACGACAATAGATTGGTCCATTGGGCAGTGGCGCACCTGGGGTCAGATCGATGGGGTGCTTGACCTGAAAGTGGAGAGGCACCCCAGTGGGTGAGGTGAATATGTCCTAGTACTCCTCCATGACCTTTTCCATTTGTTGTTGTCGTGCGGAGGGGCCCTGTCTAGAGGTTGTGGCAGTGATCTTCTTCTTTCCCTATGGGCAGATCATCAAGAAAACAAACTTCCCAGTTTTGGAAATGAGCTTATTTCATTGTTTTGCAGTAACCAAGGAGATAGCGACAGGGGGTGGTACCTCTGGTATTCTGTACAAATTATTTCCCAACGTAATAATAACAATGTGAGGCCGAGACTCATACATAGCATGTCGCTTCCATAAGTATGGTTGACCTAATAATACATCACAAACATTAAGAGGAGCAATATCACATAATACCTCATTGGTGAAGGGCTTGATGTTGTAGGGAAGTCAGCACTGCTGGTTGACGCAGAGATCTTGTCCTTGGTGAAGCCACCTGATGGTGTATGGCTGCAGGTGTGTTGTTGTCGCCAAACCCAACCGCTTCACGACCTCTACTAAAATTAGGTTCTTTTGGCTCCCACTGTCGACAATGAACTGTAGCAGGGAACCCTTCACCCACATCTGGGAGTGGAAAATATGCTCCTCCTCCTCTGAATATTCTGGTTCTTCCTTTTGGATCTTCATGGTGGCAACGGTGGCATTGGGCTCTGCATCGATAATCTTCTTCCCTTTGTCATTCCCCTTCTTAGGTTCTGATTCAGTGTCAGAGTATGCATCTGATTCAGAATCCTTTATCTCAACCACTAGTGACTGCTTAGCCTAACACTCACTTGTGTTGTGAGTGGGGCTCTTATGGAACTCGCAGCACTTTCCCGCTTCCTTCTTCGGCTTTACAGTGTTGCTCTTTGCTTGCAACTTTCGCAAGTTTTCTTGAGTCGCCATGCCTTGGCTGTGTCCTTGGTTCTGTGGTTTGGGGGCACCTTTCCCTTGCTTCTGATTCGAAGATCCAAAGTCTCACTTTTTCTGTTTGAATTTTTGCTCAATTTTGGCAGCGTACCAATATGTTGTACCAAGCGAGGAGATGTCGAGGAACTCAGTTTCCTCCTGAATGTATCTATGTAAACAACTATGGTACTTCAGCACCAAATGTTTCTCTGAATATTTGATACCCAACTTGTTGCGCAAGGTATGGAATAGATTCATCAGCTCATGCACATCTTGATCTCTTTGCTGCCGCAGCGTAGTCCATTGGATGTACTTGTCCTCATAGCTCCCCACCAGATAATATTGTCCCTTTATGGCATCTCAGAAAGAATTCCAAGTGGGTATGGACAAGAATAGAGATGGTTCCTCCTCATCCTTTCTCTCACAGTACATTTCCCACCAGTCCTTGACATGGGGGGCGGCTTTGAGTAGAGAAAAGTAATCTTTTCCCGGTCATAAAAGTCATGAACCGAGAAATATCCTTCTAATAGATTCAACCATTTATCTACGGCATATGCATTTATTCAACCATCAAATACGGGAATGTCAAAGTTTACTTGTACCTTAAAAGGGGTTGCACCTCCAGAGTGGCTGCTAGATGCAGATGGACCGCCAGTGGGAAGTCGTTGAAGGATCTGGGCAAAGTTATCCATCATCGCGTTCCTTTGTTTTTCAAGGTCCTCCTCGAGCAACAATTTGATAGTATCTTCTATGCCCTCGTATTTCTTTTGGTCCCCCATGGGTGGTTGTTGGGATTTACGAGGCTGATTTTGCAAAGGTTCAACCAGATCGAGTCCTAACTCTTTATACCCTGCCCTCTTTGGGGACATGCAAAGAAGGATCGAGAAAGAGCAGATTGCTCTGATACCACTGATCTGGATTTATGCATGAACGCAACAAAATACACAAATAACCATAGAAACAAATATGCAGCGGAAATAACACTTCATTTCATTAATCAATAACTAAAACTTGTTTACATACAGAATGGAAATAAACTAGCTAGAGTGCTGGTAGCTTATCTCTGAGAAGAGATGTGGCGGCTACATGCCTCTAAATTCTGTTACAATGAGGCTTGAAGGCCTATATATTATTGAGAAACAATGGAAACCCTACACATCCAAAAACCTAACCCTAGGAGGTGAAACGCCTTAATGTGGGCCCCATTGGGTAACTTGGTACATCAATTTCTCGAGGTCGTAACTTTAGCATACTACCTCCGTTTGACACGCATGATATATCGTTAGAAATATCTTTTTAATTACTACATCCATTAACACCGATTAATGGTTCCAAAATGAACTCATATTTTCCCGACCATTCGATGCCATAAAAACGTCGTTTAGGGCCTCAAAACGGCTCCGGAAGTTTAGGACCCGAAAACTGCCAAAAATAGTAAATTGTGCTACAATTAAGGAAACTAAAAAACTGAAAGAAACAATGGTGGGGGTCCAAGAGGAATAGGTGGGTGGCCACCAATATCCTCCTGGATCAGGTCTACCTTAACACCTTCATGAGATACAATATGACCCAAATACTCTACCTCATTTATCGCAAAGAAACACTTTGAAGGTTTTGCATATAGTTGTTGCTCTTTTAGAAGTTGTAGTACCCTGTCAACATGTTGAACATGTTCTTCCCAAGAATTTCTATAGATTAGTTTATCATCAAAGAATACAAGCACAATTTTTCTAAGGAAAGGCTTGAAAATTGAATTCATCAAACCTTGAAATGTGAAAGACGCATTCGTGAGACCAAATGGCATGATCATGTTGATGTATTTTTAACTTCAAAATGTATTCACTTGTATATTTCTTATTGTATTTCATTGTACCCCGATGCAGATATTACGGTTTCTCCAATCTGGAGAGTCATTAATATAATAAAGTCATGTAAATTCATTAAGGTTAACACTCCATTTTAAGTCGAGGAAATATACCCCATAGATGAGTCATATTAGGGTTATTAGACTCTCCTAGTGAATTCGGACCTGTAGAGTAAATGTCAAGTGGAAAACAAGTATAAATATAGAGTGAGACTCTTTATTTGAAACACATGCTCACTAAATAGTAGCACATGAGTGAGAAAGGAGTAGCTCACACAAGTGAGAGAGAGAATAGTTGTCGGAGATCATCTTTGTATCTTTGGGTTTTACTTTTGCTATTGGTGCTCATTCTATCTCTAAGGAAGTTGAGGGGTTTTCTCCTTTATGGTTTCCCCGAGGAAAACTATTTGTGTCTCTTGTCTCTTGTGATTATTGGTGTGCATGTTATTCTCTTATATAATATCCTAGATCATATTGATTAATTGATAAAAATCTAACATGGTATCAGAGCTAACCTGAGAAGAAGACACTATGCAACTGTAGAATCTAGGGTTTCTTACTTTTTGGGTTTCTCTCCACAGATCATCAGCAAAAGGAGGCTAGGATAACTCTCCATTGAAGGGCACGTCTTTCAATCGAAGTAGAATCTGATTTGTCCTGTCACTGCTGTGGGAAATGAGGGCTTTTCACATAAGTGGAATTTTTTAGTGAGCCCAGCATAGGATTTCTCTCCTCCTCAAAATCGAAATTTAGAGGCCAATATCGAAGTTTTTGGTTGTGTAGAACTATGGGAAAGTCAAACCCTAATTTGACCCTAGACCAAAAAATCAACACTGCAAAAGACTAGCTCTAGATCCAGTTGCAACATCTCAAATCGGTAAGATCTAAATATTTTGTATTTCCATTTGAGTTTCTCATTAAATATGTCTCATCACACCAATATTGATGAAAAGATTGAAGGAGCTGATAACTTTCGAGCATGGAAGTAAAGGATTTCACTTGTTCTTGAAGATAATGAATTGGACACCTACATAAAGGGAGAGGTTCCAGTTCCAAAGGGAGATGAGGCTAAAGCCTTACACAAGAAGAACTTGGTCAAGGCAAAGAGGATTATTGTTGATTCTATCAAGGATCACCTTATACCGCATGTGTCTTCCCTAAATACACCTAAAGAGATGTTTGATTCCTTGTCCAAGCTATTTGAAGTGAAGAATATAAATTGGAAGATGAGTTTGAGAAATCAATTGAAGAAGTAGAGAATGGAGAAATTGTGATGACTACCTTGAATGGTCTCCCTAGGTCATGGGACTCCTTTATTCAAGGGATTTACGCTAGAATAAAGTTAATCACTTTCAGTTGGTTGTGGGAGGAATGCTCACAAGAAGAAGCTTGAATAGTAGCACGAGAAGAAAATATGGGAAATGAAGATCAATCTCTCACGCCACACACCAAGAAAATTAGAAGGGACCACCATCATCTCAAAGGTAAAAATTCTCACCATAATTAGAAATATAACCCTATAAGATATAGCAGAGATCTATCTAAACTCAGATGTTATAATTGTGATCAGAAAGGACACTTTTCCAGAGATTGTCCTAGAAATAAAGGTGGCTCTCACAAGAAGAAGGACAACAAAAGAAGACAGCATTCTCACACTGTAGAGGATGAACCTCCCGAGAAGAGAGTCAAAGAAGAAAGTGAAGACTCTTCAAGCAATGAACAGTATGTTTTGATTTCTTCCCTCACAAGAACTGTTACACATGGAAGCAATGATTGGCTTATATATAGTGGGGCTTCCAAGCATATGACAGGATTCAAAGAATCATTTGTGAAACTGTCCGAACATTAGTCACCCCACAAAGTGAAACTTGGGGATGACTACCAATATCCCATAAAAGTTAGTGGTGAAGCTTCCTATAAGCTAGACTCTAGAAAATCTATGAAGATGAAGGATGTCTTGTATGTACCAAGACTAAAGAAGAATCTCCTCTCCATATCTACATTGGATGCAAAAGGTATGAGGGTTTCATTTGTAGATGTCCAATTCCTTATGTGGCAAAAAGGAAAGACTATAGATGATGCAGTAGTGATTGGAGAGTAAGAGGGAGGCTTATACAAATTAAAAGGCCAACCAAAACAAGCTTTGGTCCATGACTCAGTAGAGCCAAGTGAACTTTGGCATAGAAGGATTGCACATGTGCACTATAGGGCACTACCATTTGCAAGAAAATTTGTTGAAGGTCTTCCAGAAATCTAGGAAAAGCATGAAGTCCTTTGCAAAGAATGTGCGAAAGGAAATAACAGAAAGAATACATTTCCAAGTAGCGAGAGAAAGGCAAAAGGAATCTTGGAAATTATTCAATCCGATGTATGCGGTCCGATGTCATCCAATTCATTAAGTGGGTATGTATATTATGTTTCTTTCAATGATGATTTTTCTATGAAGACATGGATATATTTATTCAAAAGAAAGGATGAAGTATTCAATACGTTCAAGGAATTCAAAGCCTTGATCGAGAACCACACAAAGAATAAAATCAAGACCTTTCAATCAGACAATGGTGGAGAATTCACATCAGATGAATTCAAGGAATTATGCAGAGAGTCGGGGATTAAGAGGGAGTTGACCACTCCATATAATCCACAACGGAATGGGTTTGCAAAAAGGAAGAATAAAACGATTATGGAAGTAGCAAGGGCAATGCTTCATGATCACGATCTTCCTATGCATCTATGGGAAGAAGCTGCTAGGACAACTGTGTATGTACAAAATCGTACTCCAAATAGAGTACCTGAGAACAAGACACCAGAAGAAGTCTTCTTTAGCAAGAAACTAGAAGTCAACCATCTCCAAATATTTGGTTTCCTGGTGTACATACACATTTTGAAAGAAAAGAGGATGAAGTTAGATCCTTCAGGAAAGAAGGGTATATTTGCGGGATATAGTGAAAGCTCGAAAGCTTACAGAATATATTTCCCAGTATTAAAGAAGATCGAAATCATCAAGGACGTGACATTTGACGAAGAATCTACTTACAACAAATCTAGAAAGAGACATGTTGAAGACCTTGAAGAAACAGAATTACCTAGGGTCTGAGATACAACTATGAATGAAGCAACTCCAAAAGAAGATCGAGAAATGGAAGAACCTCAAGAACCTGTAGATCCACCCCGTGAGAAGAATTATTACAAGAGGAAACCACCATGGGTACGTGAGGTTATCCAAGGTGTAGAGAGATATGGCACTCCAAAAGAAATGCACAGAGAAAGGAAAATAACTAGGTCCTGCTCCAGTTATGTAGACCTATTATGTGACATCATTGATAAAGAACCTTCCAACTATGAAGAAGTGGCAAAAAAGAAAAAAAATGGAAGGATGTTATGATCGAGGAGTACCAGTCGATCATGAAGAATGATGTCAGGGATGTGATTCTAGGACCAAAAGAGAAGTATGTTGTGACTTCCAAGTGGATCTATAAGATCAAGCATGCTATAGATGGCAGCATAGAGAGATATAAAGCGAGATTTTTGGCACGTGTGTTCTCCCAGAAGGAAGGGATAGATTATGAAGAAACTTTTGCACCTGTAGCCAGATACACTTCCATCAGATCCGTACTTGTTGTGGTTGCAATGATGAAATGGAAGATACACCAGATGGATGTCAAGACTGAATTCTTGAATAGGTGTAGTGGAAGAGGAAGTATATGTGGAGAAGCCACTCGAATTTGAGACACATGATAGGGAGACTCATGTGTACAAATTGAAGAAAGCCTTGTACGGTTTGAAATAGACACCCAAGACGTGGTACGGCAGGATTGACAGCTTCCCAACTAGCTTGGGCTTTACCAAGAGTAATGCGGATTCCAAACTTTACTACAAGGTTGAGGAATGGAACCCAGTGACACTCCTACTGTATGTAGATGACCTGTTTGTGACAGGTGAGGATGGTTTGATTGCTGACACAAAGAGGAAGCTCGCTATTGAGTTCAAGATGAAGGGATTTGGTATGATGCACTACTTTCTAAGCATGGAGGTGTGGAAGAATGCAGATGGAATCTCCCTTGGACAAGGGAAGTATGCAAAGGAGATACTGAAGAGGTTCGAGATGATGGACTGCAAGGCCATGGCCACACCTATGGCATCGAACCTGAAGCTATTGGGTGATGCTTCATCAAAGTCAGTTGATGCCATGATGTATTGTCAAATGATTGGGTCCTTGATGTACCTAATAAATACAAGACCAGATATTTTCTTTGCTGTGAACACATTGAGCTAGTTCCTGATGGATCCGAGACATGTCCACCTTATTGATGCAAAGCATATTCTAAGGTACTTGAAGGGTATAGTTGACTATGGGATCAAGTATGAGGCAAATCAGAAGATTAACCTGGAAGGTTATGTGGATTTAGATTGGGCAGGTGGTGCCATTGATAGGAAGAGCACTTCAGGGTGTTGCTTCAATATGGGATCAAGTGTGATCTCTTGGTTTAGCAGGAAGCTGTCCTACGTGGTACTGAGTACAGCCGAAGCAGAGTATGTCATAGCTTGTTCAGCTAGTTGTGAGGCAGTGTGGCTGAGGAAGCTACTATGTGACATGTTTGATCTCCAGTTGGATGCTACTTTTTTATATTGTGACGACAAGAGCTATGTGAAAGTGTCAAAGAACCCAGTTTTCCATGACAAGTTGAAGCATATCGAGATCAAGTATCACTATATTATGGATATGGTGCAGAGAGGAGCAATGAAGCTCCAGTATGTTGTGATGGACGAGCAGATAGCTGATGTGTTGACCAAGCTGTTAGCCAGAGTGAAGTTTGAGTACTTCAGAGAGAAGCTTGGTGTTTGTCAAATCAAGGTTCCTTCCAAAGGGAAGTGATGAGTCTAGAAATGAAAATCCTTTCCTCAGATGGTAGTAGGTGTGTACTACCATGCTAATGGATGTAAGTGTTGATCCTTTTATGACATGGTGGCAGGTTGGGCCTCCCATGGTTAGATGTAAGTGTTGAGCCTTTTCAACATGGTGGCAGTTTGGGCCTCCCATGGTCAGATGTAAGTGTTGATCCTTTCCAACATGGTGGTAGGCTAGGCCTCACATGGTCGAATGTAAGTGATGAGCCTTTTTGACATGGTGGCAGGCTGGGCCTCCCATGGTCGGATGTAAGTGCTGAGCCTTTCTGACATTGTGGCATGTTGAACCTCCCATGGTCGAATGTAAATGTTGAGCCTTTCCAACATGGTGGCAGGTTGGGCCTCCCATGGTCGGATGTAAGTGTTGAGCCTTTCTGACATGGTGGTAGGCTGGGCCTCCCATGGACAGATGTAAGTGTTGATCCTTTCTAACATGGTGGTAGTTTGGGCCTCCCATGGTCATATGTAAGTGTTGATCCTTTCTGACATGGTGGCAGGCTGGGCCTCCCATGGTCGGATGTAAGTGCTGATCCTTTCTGACATGGTGGAAGGCTAGGCCTACCATGGTCAGATATAAGTTCTAAGACCTACATCCAGCATGAAAAAGGGCTGTCACTGTAGAAAAAGACCTACATGGAGGCTAGGCCTACATCCAGCATGAAAAAGGGTTGGCTCTGTAGAACTTCCTATGGTGAGTAGATTTGAGAGATAACACCATTTGCTCGAGATAGCAACAACAGTGATGACGATGATCCAGCTTTAATGATGATCCAGTGATGAAGACTTGTGTTTATGAACTATGTCAAGAGAATACCTTCCTAGTTAAGAGGGAGTGTTGATGTATTTGTAACTTTGGAATGTATTCACTTGTATATTTCTTATTGTATTTCATTATACCCCAACACGGATGTTTATTCCTTCAATTGGGAGAGTCATTAATATAATAAAGTCATGTAAAGTCATTGAGGTTAACCCTCCATTGTAATCTGGGGCAATAGACCCCACAGTTGAGCCATATTACTGTTATTAGACTCTCCTAGTGAAGTCAGCCCTATAGAGTAAATGTCAAGTGGAAAACAAGTATAAATAAAGAGTGAGACTCTCTATTTGAAACACACACTCACTAAATAGTAGCGCATGAGTGAGAGAGAAGTAGCTTGCACAAGTGAGAGAGAGAACAGTTGTCGAAGATCATCTTTGTATATTTGGGTTTTACTATTTCTATTGGTGCTCATTCTATATTTGAGGAAGTTTCGGGGTTTTCTCCTTTATGGGATCCCCGAGGAAAAATATTTATGTCTCTTGTCTCTTGTGATTATTGTTGTGCATGTTATTCTCTCAGATAAGATCCTAGATCATATTGATTAATTAATAAAAGTCTAACATGGTATCAAAGATAACCTGAGAAGAAGACACTGTGTAGCTACAGAATATAGGGCTTCTTACTTTTTGGGTTTCTCTCCACATGTCATCTACAAAAGGAGGCTAGGCTAAATCTCCATTGAAAGGCGCATCTTTCTATCGAAGCAAAATCTGATTTGGCCTATCACTACTGCGGGAAATTAGGGCTTTTCACATAAGTGGAATTTTTTAGTGAGCCCAACATAGGATTTCTCTCCTCCTCAAAATCGAAATTTAGAGACTAAGATCAAATTTTTTGGTTGGGTAGAACTCCAGGAAAGTCAAACACTAATTTGACCCTAGACTAGAAAATCAACACTGCAAAAGACCAGCTCCAGATCCAGTTCTGACATCTCAAATTGGTAACATCTAAATATTTTGTATTTCCATTTGAGGTTCTCATTAAAGATGTCTCATCACACCAAGCTTGATGAAAAGCTTGAAGGAGCTGATAACTTCCGAGCATGGAAGTGTAGGATTTGACTTGTTCTTCAAGAGAATGAATTGGACACCTACATAAGTGGAGACATTCCAGTTCCAGAGGGAGATGAGGCTAAAGCCTTACACAAGAAGAACTTGGTCAATGCTAAGAGGATTATTGCTAATTCTGTCAAGGATCACCTTATACCACATGTGTATTCCCTAAAGACACCTAAAGAGATGTTTGATTCCTTATCCAAGCTATTTGAAGGGAAGAATATAAATCAAAAGATGACTTTGAGAAATCAATTGAAGAAGTAGATAATGGATAAATTGTGATGACTACCTTGAATGGTCTCCCTAGGTCATGGGACTCCTTTATTCAAGGGATTTATGATAGATTAAAGTTAATCACTTTCATTCAGTTCTGGGAGGAATGCTCACAAGAAGAAGCTCAAATAGTAGCACGAGAAGAAAAGATGGGAAATGAAGATCAATCTCTCACAGCACACACCAAGAAAATCAGAAGGGACCACCATCATCTCAAAGGTAAGCATTCTCACCAAAATCAGAAAGATAACCCTAGAAGATCTAGCAGAGATATATCTAAACTCAGTTGCTATACATGTGATGAGAAAGGACACTTTTCCAGAGATTGTCCTAGAAAAAAAGGTGGTTCTCACAAGAAGAAGGACAACAAAAGAAGACATCATTCTCACACTGCAGAGGATGATGAACCTCCAAGGAAGAGAGTCCAAGAAGAAAGTGAAGATTCTTCAAGCGATGAAGAGTATGTTTTGATTTCTTCCCTCATAAGAACTGTTACACATGGAAGCAATGATTGGCTTATAGGTAGTGGGGATTCCAAGCATATGATGGGATTCAAAGAATCCTTTGTGAAATTGTCTGAACATTAGTCACCCCACAAAGTGAAACTTGGGGATGACTACCAGTATCCCATAAAAGGTAGTGGCAAAGCTTCCTATAAGCTAGACTCTCGAAAATATATGAAGATGAAGGATGTCTTATTTGTACCAGGAATAAAGAAGAATCTCCTCTCCATATCTACATTGGATGCAAAAGGTATGAGGGTTTCATTTGTATATGGTCAAGTCCTTATGTGGCCAAAACGAAAGACTATAGATGATGCAGTATTGATTGGAGAGCAAGAGGGAAGCTTATACAAATTAAAGGGCCAACCAGAAAAATCTTTGGCCCACGACTCAGTAGAGCCAAGTGAACTTTGGCATAGAAGGATTGCACATGTGCACTATAGGGCACTACCACTGTGCATGTTATTCTCTTAGATAAGATCCTATATCATATTGACTAAATGATAAGAATATAACAGATCAAAAAATCATAGTGGCATTCATGAGTTCTGAATGTTATTTTTGGGATGTCTTCATCCTTTATTCGAATCTAAGGATACCCGGAATGAAGATCCAACTTTGTGAAGAAAACTGCTCCATGTAATTCGTCTAATAATTCATCAATGATAGGAATGGGAAACTTATCTTTAATGGTGATCTTGTTGAGCTCTATATAATTAAGACACATACACTATGATCCAACTAGATTGGTTACCATTACCACTAGTGCAAAGTAAGAACTTTGTCTAGGCCTAATTATGCCAGCCTCTAACATTTCAGCAACCATACGCTCAATTTCACTCTTCAGGCCATAAGGTCTAATGTTAAGAGGAAAAATTCCTGGAATTAAGTGGATAACATGATCAAAGTCTCAAATAGGAGGAAGACCTTTTGAAATATATTCAAATACCTTTGATTTCTTATTAATGACCCTTTGGAGATCTGGGGAGATAGGGAACTTCAATGTTTGAACATCTAATGAGCATAATTGTGCAACTACACCTTGATGTCCCTTTTTCAAAAACTTTGGCATACCATTAGAGCTTATTACCTTGCTTGGTTTTCTTTTGATACCATTTAACTCATATTCTTTTCCTTCCCATGAAAGTCTCATTAAAAAAATTTGAAAATTAAAATCCATTGTTCCCAATGATTGTAACCATTGGACCCTAAGACAACATCAGCACCACCCAATAGGATAGCAATCATTGGACAATTCAATACATATTCCCCCATAGAAATATTGATATTATGGCATTTACCTAAGCAATTTATTGTTCCTCCATATGCAATCATTACTTGAGACTCTAGTGCTAGATATACAAAGCAATGAAGAACTTTGGCTAATTTACAGTAAATGAAATTATGAGTACTACTAGGATCAATCAACATTGTTACCATATTCTTTTTTATGTATAATTTGATCTTGAGAGTTTGAGGAGTTCTAATTATATCCAATGCATGCAAATATATGGTGGGAGTAATTTCTTCTGAAGTAGCCTCTTCTATTTCTTCATGTTGAGATGGTTCCTCTTCTTTTGGTTCTTCCTCTTCATAATATATGGAGAATAATTTCTTCTCGCTACACTTATGTCCCTTACAATACTTTCTATCACAATTAAAGCATAATCCTTCTGCTTTTCTTTCATCTAGTTGTTGGAGTGTCAAGATTTGTGGTGGTTTAGAAGAAGGAACATTGTTCTCTCTGTATGTGTTGGAGGTGGTCTTTCTAGTATTCATCGTCATATTTTTACTTTCAACCTGCATTGCCATCATGAAATCCTTCTCTAGGGATGATGGTTCAAAGAGATGCACCTCATGTTTAATGTTATCCTTCAACGTTTCGGTAAAGGGATCTAACAAATTATCTTCTGAAATATTCTTCACTCTAATACTTAGCTGTTGAAATTGCTTGATGTGCTCTGTAACTAGACCTTTTTGCTTGAGATTTAACAACTGGATAAAGAAGATGTTGTTATTTATATCCCCATAATATGCAATCAATTCTTCTATGAATATAGACCAAGAGATAATAGAGTCCTTTTTACAGTCATAAAACCATTGGTATGATACAAATTGATCACGTTCTAAATATAAGGTTGCAATAGTTACCTTTTGCAAAGTTAGCACCTGGTGTAGATCAAAGAATTGTTCCATCTGAAAAATCCATGTGATTGGATCCTTGCCATAAAAATTTCTCGTGTCAATATTGGGGGGGATAAATTAGTTCCTTGGACCTGATTTGAACCCATGATGTTGTAGTGAATCATCAATTTTTTAGGACTCAAACTTCTTACTCCCCAATTATTTTTAAATTTTCTTACGACGTGATTGGAATACGTCCCCTTTTTCCTCCTTATCCTCTTCTTGAGTAGATACAAGAGGAATAAATCAATGTTTTATATCCTTCATCAATTCCTTCAATTCTTAAAGATACTCTTTTCTAGCCATATCTTTGAGATCCTCTTTACTAGCCATCTTATTTTCCATTTTAACTAAGCCGTCCATTTTCACATTTCCTTTAATCATATCTTCAAATTTGGACACTCTAAAATATATGTATTCCATTTCATCGTATGTTGGGGATGAATCCTCTAGGGGTTTGAGTGGAGTGTGATTTTTTCCACTTCCTTTTGGTGGCATTGTGAACAATACAAGTAGATATTTCTACTAAAAATTTAAAATGGCATACCTTTTTCAAACCCTAATTGGAAGACTATTTTAGGGTTGACTTGTAACTACTGTCAATTTGAATTTTTTCGCTCCTCTATGCCTTGAAATTTTTCCTTATGTATACGGGTGCATCCTCTTTCCAATGTTGTAGGTATGACCTTATTTGGATGTGCCAAATAAACATTTATTTCAAATATCCAAACACAACTTATTTTTGTCCTATCCAGAAGAGAGAACTTGTAGGGTATTCCACATATCCAATATTTTGTGTCTGTAGCTGAAAACCATACCACAAATACATTGGTTTTTCCTCTTTCCAATGAAAATTTCTCACTCAATTTGGATATCAAATTCCTCATATATGACCTTTTTCCCCATAACACCTGTTTTAGACTAGGTTTTGGACAACTCAAAAACCCTAGCTTCCTCTACAAATATATCCTAAACTGTAATGGTCCAGGACCTAAATTTTGGATTGGAGATATCTTGGTCTGTTTTAGAAGTGATTTTTTAACATCGATCTCTGAATCCTTGTATTATAAAAAAATTACCAAAAATTCGAATATGACTCATTTTGCAGAAGCCAGCCCCAGGGTAAGAGCTTTGATACCAAATGTTATGCAACCAAGTCCCATAAATAGCATAAACAGAGAAGAAATAGTCAAGAAGAGAGAAATCCGTGCCTTAGTAATGAATAATAATAAAATTAGAAATCCTCTTTGAGGGAGGAACCTCCTTATACAATGTATTGAGTACACAAGAAAAGACAAGATCCCATCATGACTAAAATGAGAATATCTCCTTCCTATATATAGGAGACAAAGGTATATAATAACAACTAATAGACCTAAGATGACATAAATAATATGTAATGCACCACAATATAGGGGGTAATGTGACACACTATATGGGGTAATGTGCCATCGTTAAGGGCTTAACAGAATTGAGTTAGAATCATTCCACTAAAGGGATTTCAGATTTCTGAGAAAGGAAAACCTCAAGGAGTGATGGGGAGGGTATTCAAAGTGCAGAGGAAGGGAGCAGGGTGTGTCTTCAGATCCCATACACATCACAGGAAGGGCCCTGCACGTTTTCACAGCCTCAACTATGGGGAGCGCAATGGCTACATTAAGGGCATTGTCTCTGATGTCATCCACGACCCGGGACGTGGTTCCCCGCTCTGCAGGGTGACTTTCAGACATCCCTTATACTACGGGCACTAGAAGGAGCTTTCCACCATATTTGATGGTATGTACATTAGCCATTTCATTTACTGTGGCAAGAAGGCCAATCTCATCGTGGGAAACGTGCTACCTCTCAGATCTATTCCCAAGGGAGCCGTCATCTGCAATGTGGATGCAACACATTGAGGACCGTGGTTCATTTGCCAGAGCTTCAGGAGACTATGCTATAGTCATCAACCATAAACTTGATAATGGCACTAGCAGATTTGGAACCCTAGCAATGGTGGAGGCACACCCAGATCTAATGCTACAGCAAGGGCGCATGGGTGTTTTGTGGGCACAAGGAGGGAGATCAGCCCGCTCCTGGGTGCTAGTGCATTTGTCCAGGCTGATGGTGGAAGCTCAAAAATACAAGTGGTTAAACATCTGCTCACACCGGACCATGCCGCTACCATTTCCACTTGGCCTGCAGAACACAGCAAGCTTGGTGTCTCCTTGTATTGTTCTAGATTAGACTATACAGGAAACATCAAATCTGAAGAATGTGATGAGAATGGGAATGGATGAGGTTCAGATGGTCCAGAATATCTACCTTGAGGCATTGTTTATGACAGATCTAGTATTTTTTCTTGATTTTCCCATATGGGTGGTGGTTCCCTCTATTTTTTCCAATTTCTCCTCAGAATCTGGAGTCAGGGCAGGAATAGACATAGACAGGTTTTAGATCTTTATAAAATTGACCTCTGGGAAGATGATTCTAGTATGGGTTCATGGATCTGAATTAGTGGAGACACTAAAAGCAAACCTCGAGCGAAGAGAGGGTATACCTAGAACCTCTTTCTACTTTCCCCATGAAGGAAAAATGTTGCAGGAATATTCTAGGCTGATAGATTATCAGATCTCCAAGAACTCAACCATTTTTTTGATGCACCGACTGAGGGGGGAGCAGACGAAAATAGAGGACCCTTCGGTCCTTCGTCTTATAAAGAAGTAGCTCGATCTAAGGGACCACTGACAACAACCTTTTATTCTCCCCAAAACATTCTATGTTTTGTGGAAAAGATGGAATCTACACCAACACTAGAGATCAAGTAACAAAACTTTTCAGTACGCTACAATCCGTAGCCGTCATTTGTTGTTTTAATGGTTTTTGGCCCAAATATTTTGATCTCCATCAATGGGTTTACATAAATTGGACAACAAATTTTCAAATCCTCTTATTTCCAAGGGTTTCTTTGTAGTTCAGTTTGAATCACAGGAAGATTACCAGAAGATGCTAACACAGGGACCTTGGTTTTGGGGGAGAGTTGGGCTCTTCATAACACCCTGGTTTCCAGAGTTTGATTCAAACTCTATGGTGGTAACCAAGATGCTAGTGTGGGTGAGATTGCCAAATTTACCTCTACCATTCTGGCACCATTTAGTATTGGAAGACATTGGCAATCTTCTTGGCAGGTTTATCAAAAGTGATACCGACAGGAAAGAACATGGATTATTTACTTCTGCAAGAATTTGTGTGTAGATAGACCTTGGCAAAGGAATCCCTGAGAGATTATAACTAAAACATGAATATTTCCATTGGATTCAGAGGTTGGACTATGAAAATACTGCTTTTAGATGTAGATTCTGTCATTTAACGGGTCACCTCTAAGACACATGCCCTCTTCCTAAAAATTTTACGAAGAAAAAAAAGGGGCAAACTTCTAACCGTAAAAATTGGCAAATAGATTACGCTCCGTCTCTAGATGGGGATGAGGATAGTGAAGACGAAGATCAACCAGAATTATAGAAAAATGAGGAAAATATGATGAAATCTGAATCAGTGGATGCATAAACATTAGAAAAAAAGAACTATGGTGCGGAAACACTATCAAATGATGTGAATCCTACAGATGCTTCTTTTAGTGGACTAAAGTGTGCACATGAAATAGAAAGTTCAGATTCTGAAAAGGATCAAGTTACTATTCAATAACCAGGGGAGATGGCAGGTAAACAATTGATCATAGTTGTCACTTTGCAAGATGGTTGGACTGAAGTGAAAAGAAAGAAGATGGGGAAAAAAGGAAAAATAGAGACATATTTTCATCCTTGATTACTATGTCCTAAGATGTAATATAGTTTTTTCATTTGTTTTCCACAGACCTTTGGTCTATTTTTTGACCGCTTGCTATGGCACTAGCTCTGATTGCTCGTAATGCATTTGCGTCTACAAAATGTAATTTTGGTTCGCCTCGGCTGAAATAAAATTACGCTTTTTTTTCCACGAAAAAAAAATTAAGGGCTTAACATAGTGCAAGGGCAATCCTATGTGTGGCTTGGCCCGAGGGAAATGGTGGTTACTAAGGAGGGGAAGCCAAGTAGAGAATTTACCTTTATTTCCTTAAATGAAAATGGTTATGGTGCAGTTTCCTTCCATTGGCATGATGACCCAAACATAAGTGTTGGATTGGAAATGGAGAGGGTAAACTAGGTATGGAACTGTTTTATCACCATAAATGCCTAATAAATCATGTCAGTGCACTAGTTGGGAATTGGATGGTGTGGCATAGCATGTGTGCTAGACAAACATTCATTATTATACCACGGGTGGTCCAAGGCTTAAAAAGTGAAGCAAGACACCTGTGGAACAACATGAAGACACCCATACAAATAAGTATTTGATTATCATGTATTTTATTATTTTAATTAATGTAAAATTTCATGTGTATATGCCAATCCTGAAGAGGCTAATTCTAATGACAACCAAGTTGATACACTATTCTTTATTTTTTGAAACCTAGGTAATGCTGGAAGAAAGAGCTTTGGAGGCATCCTAAGGGTACATGTGGACATGTGATTGTCCTGGAAAGCTCATCATGAGAAGCAATGGAAACTGGTTCTAGTGGACTTGGAATGGTCCTAGTGATTAAGGTGTTGTAGGAATACCATGTGAGATGCCATGGTTGTGAATCCTTGGGCATACCTTATACATGAAATGTCATCGACAAATTGAAGAATGGGCAAGTCAAACATTCACACATGAAGTGAAAGAGGTCAAGGAGCATGGAAACACACCTATGGGGCTTTGGATTGCAATAAGAACAAGAGGGGGAAACCTCTTACTCTTCTCTTTCCATTTTTATTATCACATTATAGAATTAGAAGGTGGTTGAATGCCTGTTACAGCTGAAAATTGGTTGTGTTTATTTTGCTTGAAGTAAATTCTGAATGTTGAATTAGGTAAATTCCTGTGAAAGGATAAATATGAATGAGTTCATATGTATGTTGTGAAAGGATTAAATGTGTGAAATCCTTTTCGGATGAAGCATGATCCCTCCAAGTCAATTGATAAAGTATTTGATTGATTTTAATGCTTGTGTTATGCTTGTCCTAATAAGATTTGAGATGATGAATTTCACAGGTGAGCATTAAACTAATTAGTTGCAAATTTTACAAGGTTAGTTCTCTTGGCAAACAAAGTGTCGACACTTTTGCAAATTGACCATGGAAGCAGACCAAATTCTAATGGATTTGGCTGAAAATTTGTTTCGAACATTTTCCAAGGCCGAAGAAAATCTTGAGGAGATTCCCAAGCTATAAAAGAAACAAAATGAAATGAACCATAAGGTATTGCAAAACTCTATCCACCTGCAAAATGAAGTGAAAGGTATCTTGGAAGATATCAACAGTGGCAAGGATAGGGGGTCAATGGCGAGGCATTCATCTAATCAGTCCATCAAGAAATGACCAAGGCTGGGAGACTCAAGGGAAATTGAGTAGGAAAAGCAAAGGAATCCATTGAAATGTTGTGGGTGTGGAGAAATTCATCTCCTTCATGCATGTCCAACAAGGAGCAGCCAGAGAGAAGGAAGCCATACATTTTCTATACTTGTGGATCAACATGGAAGTACAGAAAATGAAGGAATTGCTGAAGTAAACAATACACATGTTGAACTAGAAGATTAGAACCAGTTGGAGAAGCATGTAGAATCTAAGGGAATTGGTCCTAAAAATCCAAGTTAAAAGATGCAAGGCGGGACAAAACCGCTACATTTTGTAAATTTTGGTATGTGTAAATACCCATAAGTGTTGGAACACCAAGGACGGTGTTATTTTAAGGGGGAGGGGAATGTAATACCCCCATTTTGACCCTTAGAACACATTGACCTGATATGTAAATATGTGATGTGTGATTCCTAGCATGGAGCTCAAGGCCAAGAACCCACTAGTGAATGCTTAGAACTATAGAAGTAGGAATTTTATATTTTGTTATCCATGTGCTAGTAAACCATAGGATATTGTATAAGCAAGCAAATAATTATAATGCAAATAAAATACCAAGGGTTGTCTATGGTGGAGCAGCCCGAACGATGGAGGTTATGTGTATCCACTAGGGAGAGGAGAGGGGTTGTGGGATTAAACCTTGTGTTTCCAATGTCATCTTGAGAACCCATCTTGACTTCCCTTGCTGACATTTAATTATGTTGTAAAGAAGTAGTTAGAAAGTCATCTCATGAAATAATGAAGCATGGGAAAACCTGGAAATTCATATGGTAGGTTATGGGTTCAATTTACTTTACCCATAAGTCATATTTCCTCATGGGAATTCATTTTTCTTCATCCCCATTCCATTATGGAACAACCAGACATTAGTTTCTAGCATTCTTTTCATTCCCAGTAGTGGAAAAACTAGAAATCGCAACTTGGAAAGAAGTTGTGTTTTTAAGTGTCAAAATCAACCTGAAATTTGTGTGGGTAGAACCCATATATATAAACCCTAGGACGAATTTGAGACTGCCAAGAGGTCCGAAATTCATGGGAGGACCCAGTTGAGGGCATAGAAGTTGAAATTTGTGATTGAGAGTCATATGGCCAAAAACTATGAACAATCCAAGAGTGGATTGAAGTGGGAAAGAGATCAAGGGTTGGATTGCATGGTAGAACTAGTGAAGGCCCAAATCTCTATTCGTTTAGAAGTCAGGACTATACCTTCCCAATTCAGCATTGAGGGAAGGGCCACCTGAAGCACTATGTAGCAGAGAAGGGGACCTTACTCAGGCTGAGAGTGGAGGTGATGGGGATGCTCAAGCTATCTGAAACCAAGTTGATATGATTGTAGCTCCATGGTTGAGCTCATTTTTTTAGCAAACTCCTTCCCTAGCTCCCTACTTGCTTGATTTACCTAGATGGGCGTTGGCTTAGAATGAGTAATTGTTCTTATGGTTGTGAGTGAGCCTAAGTAGTTCCTCCTTAGTGGATACATAGCCCCATCTTGGGGGCAGTCTCTGAGTGCTGAAAGAATATAGGATGGGAAGAGACCTACGGTTGGGTGGAATGTTGAACTTCCATAGCTAGTTTCTTGGACAAGTTTAATTAAAAGATAAGTTCTTATTGCATTTTTAACTATGCCCAATTTATGTGTTATGAATGACTATTTATTTAGGTTAAATTGAATGGGATGACTGTTATCAACCCAAGGGGCACTTCTCCAACCAAGTGCTGACACTTCAATATGTTGGCACACAAAAGGACACTTATGGATTGAAGGTTGCCTAAACAATATAGATGGGCATGAAATGAGATGCATTCACTATCCAACCAGCTTGCCATTTTACCTTTTCATATGTTGAATGTCGTACGCAACTATCTCCACAACAAATCACGTACATACACGACTATCTCCACAGCATCCCGTGTACTGTACGCGAGTATCTTCATTGCAACCCACGTACAGATATATACGTGGTTTTCCCTTATAGCAACTCACGTGTCATACGCGGGTTTCCAATATCAATACTCGTGTACACATCCATTCGAAATTAAAAATAATAAAACACGATTAATGGATATTTGTTGAGCCCTAATATTTAACTATCTCAACTGTCTCAACCTCCTCAACCTTCAAAACTGCTCTATTTCCTAAAGTATAAATAGAGGCCATGGGGAGGGCATTAATCAATCAATCTTGGAGAGCAAAGTTATGCTGGTGGTATATCTTCAGAAGTCTTTGGAGCAGCAGAACACAAAATCCTTTGGTTGCAAAGGAGTCCTTGTTTCAAGCGTTGGGTTGTACACTTATCTCATTCACTATTGTTGATAAAGAGAATTCTTCTTCCAACCTTGTGTTGAGTCTCTTTCATGTATCATTGTTTGATGAATATTTTTTATCAAGCACTCTATATATTGTTCATTTAACTTGTTATATATACATGTATCAGATTGTACTTGGAGAATTGTCTCTTTGCAGATGAAGGAGGTGCATCCCTGAAAAATTTGGAGAGGAGCAGAGCGGGAGAATACAAAGCTTGGACCAACCGTCGTTAATCGGGTGAGTCCACCATATCTTCCTTTTTCCTTTTTGTACTTTAAAGCTGATTGTTTGCAAGTTTTAGAAGTACATTGGTAACCCCATACCCTCGGTTATAAGGGTGTTTATTCCTGAACAACAGAACTGATGAATCCACTAGGGAGCCCAGACTACTATGGGTTATTTTTGTAGATCAGTGACTAGTCTTTTCCTTGATTCTATGTGCGGTGTCCTATCTTAGTTCATGCTTAGAGTAGTGTCTAAAGACCTTGAAAATTTTTCTTTTTATTAGAAAATTTTATACCTGTATGCGGGTTTCTCTTATACATAGTCGCGTACAGAGGCCTGGGTACGCGGGTTGCTCTCTAGGACAGTGGCGTACAGTACGCGGGTTTCCCTTGTACACAGTCGCGTACAAGCCTGAGCTTTAAAAATTTTGGCTTAAGGTTTGCTTGTCCCTGTCCCTCTATAGATTTTGTTTGTCGGTTGGCCTTCTTTATAGACATTTCACTGTGAGTTTGATGACCTTGTTAGCCATACCTTGTTCTTTCTTATAAATCCCTTGAGTCCTTATTGTTTGGATCGTCTTTCTATTAGCAACCTGAAGTGGATTTGCCTATTGGGTTATAGGTTCAAGTGTCAGTTGTCTAAATTAATGATCAGGGTTCTAGGCACTGTATATTCCATTCTAATTTCGGATAGTATTTGGTTTGCCACTTGCCTTTGTGAGATATTAGTGATTTCCTTTCATTGTGTCCGCCCAAGCCAAGGTTCCAAGTCTTCCTTAGGTGGTTGATTTTTGGTCTTATTAATCTATTTACTTCACTTTTCTTACTTTATACAGTCAGTCTAATTCAAGCATACTCAAGTTTTGTGCATTTAGGTGCATAGTAGTCTTTGAGCATTTTAAAAAGTGAAAAGAAACATTTAGAAGCTTTTGCATTTGATTTTGCATAAAGTAGTTTTGTTTTCAGTTTTTGAATAAAATCTCAAAAATTACAAAAAATATAGTCTTCGTTTTCTCTTTATCTGTTGTATTTTCATCAGTTTATATTTATAAAAGAAAAAAAAACACATGTTTGCTATATATGCATGTAGATTAGTTTTTTAGTCTAAATTGCATGGCATATCATTGTTTTTGAAAAATAAATAAAAATAAATTGTTCTTTTGTGGTTTTCAAGTTTCTATTTGAAAAATAAAAAGAATAGTTTTTGTTGTTTGCATTTCATATCTCTTTGCTTAGTCATTTTGTTTCAACTTTGAGTCAAAACACCACATAAGTTTCACGCCACCTACCCTCTGCCTAAAAATAGCCCTTAAAATAAACGACATAATTTAAAAATTATTAGTAAGTTTTATTTTATAGGGTCATACACCAACTAGCTTAGGCTAGACTTGTGGGATAGGGAGTTGAAACTCCCCACAAGTGTTTAATGTTAGATGTAGTTGGCCAATCACTAGGTAAACCCTTTTCTATGCTGATTGTATCTGGGAAGCTCCTCTCAAATGGGAGTTAAGAACGTGGCCGCGTGGAGGCTTGGAATGAGGAGATAACCCTCTGATTCCTTGTCAAAGCATAGACCAAGGTTTTTGCGCATCTAGGGATTTTGTCTTAGACAAGGTTTTGGGCTTTGCTACCCTACCCATGCGTATGAACCAGGCTTGCGACTGTCCCCCCAGACTGTTAATATAGTTAAGGTAGCCTTTAGTCTCTTTGACATCTAGGGTTCATACACAGGTACACCGAAAGGCTAGTTCTGGTTGACCTTGGACAGGCTTGGAAGGTAACCCCGGTAGAAGGTGTGGAACGGCGATGGGTGATGCTTTTGTTTGTGCCTAAGAACATCTACAGGGATGCCAAGTAATTGTCTATCAGCTTTCTTTTGGAAAGCGTATCTTATACATGTTTGTCTGTTTGGCTTTAGGAATTTTTAGTGAGTGCTGTGTGGTTTGTCTGTATTTAGTGTGCCTTTAGGTGTGTGCTTTGTAATTTTGGTTTCCTATCGACCTCAGACTTTGTCTTATTGTTTGAAACTATGACTAACACCCCTTTGAACACCAACCAAGAGATCCCCATGCCGGGAACTCCTTGTACTATTCCTCTCACAGGGAATGTTGGTGTTCCTTTGATAGCCACCTTGAATCTACCTAGATTCACCCTATGGCTATCGGTGTGGTTGTTTTCCACTCCAACTATCCCGAATGCTCCTGGTGCTTCTCAAGTAAGCTCCTTAAATCATGGGCATCAAAACACTACTTCCCCTTCACCTGTAGTTGATTCTCCTACTCCTTCTACCTCATGCAATGAAAGTACTGATACTATTAACCAACAATATAAAAGGAGTAAAAGAAGGAGGAATAGGAAGAAGGCACATAAGCAAGGGGGTACCTGTTCAACCTCTATAGGTCATGTTGGACCCATTCTCTCAACCTCTGTAAGTCATGTTGGGGGTAGTCTCTCAGCCTCTGCAAGCCATGCTAGGGGTAGTCTCTCATCCTCTACAAGCCATGCTGGGGGCAGTCTCTCATCCTCTGTGGTTTGCTGAAGATGATCCGTCAGCCACTGTGAGTCATGTTGACACTGTTGAAAAGACTACCCGTTCAAAACACAATCCCAAGTTTCCTTGTAAGCTTTGTGAGGGAGACCACCTTACCTATAAATGCCCTTCTGTTGAAGAGGTAAGAAGAGTTTGGTTTCATGGTCATCCCATTTTTGAACAACCTATAGTTTCTCAACACCCTACTCAACCTTTGGTTAATCAAGCAGTCAAACCAATATTAGATTTGGTTGATCCCACTCTTCTTTCGAAGAGTGATCCTGATGTGATTGAACCAATGTCATCTTTGGTCAATCCCACTCTCCCTACGAAGAGTGATTTTGATGAAGCGGTTGAATCGATTTCATTATCGACCAATCCCACTCTTCCTTTGGAGAGTAAAGTGTCTACTAATCACATTTTCTTCACTACCAGTTCAGAACTTACTAAACAAGGGGGCATTGAACTCATTTCGGATAAACCCCCACCAAGCTCCCAGATTGCTTCCTTTGATTGGGATAGCCTAGTTGAGCCGTGCCTTCCTTCTGATGCACCTTTTCAGATGAAGGTCAAAGTTGAAGAATACATGATTGCTCGTTGTGTTGTTGATGAAGGAGCCTCGGTTATTATCTTGTATGTTCGTGCTTGGCGAGGCATGGGATCTCCCAACCTTGTGTCGACTGCTAGTCAGTTACTGGCATTTGATAGAAGAACTTGTGTAGCCTTGGGAATTCTTTCTCAAACACCTGTTACTTTGGGTGGGAAGACCATATTAGTTGACTTCATGGTGATAGAGGACCCCTTCGACTTCAATATGCTCCATGGGCATGATTTATGTCTATGCCATGCAAGTTGTGGTGTCAACATTCTTTCATGTGATGTACTTTGATCATGGCAAAGAAATTGTCACTATCGATCAATTGGATTTTCTTGATCCTTCTCCTGACCCAACTAGAGACCAGGTCTTTCCTTTATTGATTCCCAGTGTTTCTATAGACACTACCCCGCCACAGGTGAGCTATGTGGCCTCATGTCCTTTGCGTTTAATTGCTACTAAGAAGCAGCCTTTGTTTTCATGCTTACCTTCTCGGGACATGGTCCCAGCAGTTGACCAGGTGAGTCATCCTATACAGACTGTGGAGCCTGCTCTTCACTCTATCAATCCATTTAAAATTTTAGACATGTGTCCTATCTCAGAGTATCTCCTTCCTTCGGATGAAGTCTCCTTAGAGTCTTTGATACAGTCTGACCTTCTTTTGGATGTTGGTTCAGTTGTGACTAAGTCTAATCCTGACTTGCTTAATAAACTTGATCTTTCTGTTGATCAATCTCCTTCTTTTGGTCCTGTTGAGTCTTCGAACTCTCCTTTTGACCAGAAAGTCAGTGATCCTGATGAGCTTGAATTTTCTTATGAATTTTTCAACTCCTGTGATACTGAGTTTGTTCCTATAGACTCTATCTCCCTTGTTGATTTTTGCTTTCCTTCTGAGGTTGATATTACTGATTATAAACCCTCAAGCCTTGGTGCTATAGAATCTTTTTCAGTCAATTCTGCCTTGGCTTTATCGTTTATAGAAGATAGAAAAGTCGCATGTGTTTCTGCCAAA
This sequence comes from Pseudotsuga menziesii, assembly GCA_001517045.1. Lineage (NCBI taxonomy): Eukaryota > Viridiplantae > Streptophyta > Pinopsida > Pinales > Pinaceae > Pseudotsuga > Pseudotsuga menziesii. The sequence goes on along the minus strand of LPNX010874096.1, from coordinate 154,843 downwards.
GTAACCTGCATCAGAACTTTTTTTTTAATATGATCCCGATCTTGTTGTTTCTTAGAGACAGGATTCTTAGTTGGATTCACAACTGTTTACTGGCCTTGTCTTGTTGTTCAAGCTGTAAATACATTTGCATGTGCCCTTCTCACGCTTATGAGCTTGATGTCGGCTTCCACGTTTTTAGCTTGTTGTATAAGCCCTCGTCTTTGTTCTCATTGTCACTAAGCCTTGCATCATTTTGTCTTTGCAACTTGACACCCTTTACCTAGAGGAGATGCTCCCTGAGTGTCCTTATCTTGCCTGCTTTCCTTGCATTATGCATAGGTTTGTTCCTCGTGCTTGGAACTAGTTTTGCTTGCCCCTGACACTCATCTCCTCGCATTTAGAGAATTATGTTTGCTCTCCTTTGAGCTCATTAAAAATAGTAAGGAGGCCGCGAGTTAACTTTTTCGAACTCGTTAAAACTTCACGGGAAATATATTGAGTTTCTTTAGGCCCAGGTCTGACTCCTCAAAATAGACTTGACTGCCGAGTAAACTTGTCCATTCAGGCTCATTAAGAATATGTGAATGGGCATCCACATTGCTGGTAGGTTATCACTTTCTCGGACCATGTGTAATAATAGGAGAAAGGAACACTCTCTTTTCTTCAGAATTGAGAAGAGTATTCTCAGGCATAGGTTTATTACTTTTCTTGACCTGAGGGACTAAACTTACGGAAAAGAAACCCCCAATACGAGCTTAGTTTTCTCTTTTTCGTGCTGTAGACCTAAACATGAAAAAGATTCCGAGTGTACTTTATGTCTTTGTCATGCTCGTTAAACACTAAAGAACAAAGCATCGAGTTTATTGTTGTAAGCCCCATTGCTCGTACCCAAATGGATCTTTCCGAGTGATCTTGATTTCCTTCACACTCATAAAACTCAAGCTATATGTTGCTCTTAAAGGAGCATTGGGTAGGTGGTAATTTGACCTTTTTCAGACCTCCCTAAATAAGTACGAAAAAGGTTCACCTTTTCTTCTACGAAATTTAAGAGATTTATTCTGTGGTATGTTTTATACTTTTCCAGCCTCAGGAGACTAAATTAGACGAAAAAAGACCCCCCTGGAGTCTTCTTTTTGGAGTTTGCAGACTCTCTAAATGTGAAAACACCAACTGAGCATGTACTAGTTCAGGCTCATTAAATCCACGAATCAGTGACACTATCAAGCAATATTTTCTCTTCTCTTCAAGCTTGTTAAAAAATGAAGAGAGATCTGAATCGACTTTCCTGGACTCGTTAAAATTTAACAGGGAAGGTAAGGAAGAAGTTTTCTCTTGGTTTTCAGTTAGTGGCAGCATGTCATCCTTGAACATAGCACTCTCTGTTTTTCTCGATACCCATGTCTCAGTGTTTACTTTCAGTTCATCTATTACTTCGAGTTTATCACTCCTCCTCTTGTCAGTTTTACCTGGGGAATCTGATCATGTCTCCTACATGACAGATAGGTCTAGTTGTTCTATCTATAAAGTTAAAAGCTTCCTTGGGTCATCTCTGTGTCATGCTCATTGTTCAAGGACTTAACTCAATGTCTGATCTATATCCTGATCCCATCATTGTTGTATCTGTTATCACTTGTGTCTCCCTTCCTTTATCCAGTTCCTAGTCACTCTTGTGATCTGTTGGAGGATCTATTGCCTTCCTTATCACAGAATGGTTCTGCATCAGCACTTCCTGACGACGAATACCTAGAGTTTTGACGATCGTCCCTCAGGATTCACTTTCATTATTGGTGAATTCCTTTGCTTCAGTTGTCGATTATCACCTATAGATTGACAATCTATTGAATCCACTCCATGTTTGACTTCAACCTACATTTATTCACATGGCTTGGATTGTACTAGTTCTTTTGGGATTGTTTATGAAGACCTTAGTTCTCTATCTATGAACTAAGTTGCACAAGATTATGTTCTATCCATTTACACAACTTCCAGATCTTTGAAGACTCATCATTATTGTATAGTGTGGCTTCGATCCACCTTTGTAATATACATGGTCATGTATCCGTACTATATGATGTACTCAAACATTTGTAAAGGAGCTAGTGTTCCAGTATATTGAACATAGCATCCTCAGATATGACTTTGTAAATGACATTTTTATGTATTTGTTTCAGGTACTACCTCTACTCCATTAGATTTCTAAGTTCTCCAAAGATAGAGATTATAATGTATTTCAGCCATCGCTTCCCTCTGACCTCACACATTAGGGGGCATTTATTATCAACCCAAAGGGCACTTCTCCGTCCGAGTACCGACACTTCATATGTTGGCACACAAAAGGACACTTATGGATTGAAGGTTGCCTAAACACTATAGATGGGCATGACATGAGATGCATTCACTATCCAACCAGCTTGCCATTTTACCTTTTCATATGTTGAATGTTGTATTCGACTATTTCCACAGCAACTCACGTACATATGCGACTATCTCCATAGCATCTTGCGTACTGTACACGAGTATCTTCATTGCAACCCGCGTATAGATCTATACGCGGGTTTCCCTTATAGTAACTCGCGTGTCATACGCAGGTTGCCAATATCAATACTCGCATACACATCCATTCGACATTAAAAATAATAAAACATGATTAATGGAGATTTGTTGAGCCCTAATCTTTAACTATATCAACTGTCTCAACCTTTGAAACTGCTCTATTTCCTAAAGTATAAATAGAGGCCTTGGGGAGGGAATTAATCAATCAATCTTGGAGAGCAAAGTTATGCTGGTGGTATATCTTCAGAAGTCTTTGGAGCAGCAGAACTCAGAATCCTTTGGTTGCAGAGGAGTCCTTGTTTCAGGCATTGGGTTGTACACTTATCTCAGTCACTATTGTTAATAAAGAGAATTCTTCTTCCAACGTTGTGTTGAGTCTCTTTCATGTATCATTGTTTGATGAATATTTTTTATGAAGCACTCTATATATTGTTAATTTAACTTGTTATATATACATGTATAAGATTGTACTTGGAGAATTGTCTCTTTACAGGTGAAGGAGGTGCATCCCTAAAAGCTTTGGAGAGGAGCAGAGCGGGAGAATACAAAGCTTGGATCAATCGTCGTTAATCGGGTGAGTCCACCATATCTTCCTATTTCCTCTTTGTACTTTAAATCTGATTTTCTGCAAGTTTTAGAAGTACGTTGGTAACCCCAGACCCTCGGTTATAAGGGTATTTATTCTTGAACAACAGAACTGGTAAAATGGACATGAATACTCATCTGATAAGAAATTTTCCCGCAACCAGCTACGTCACTGCAACGTTCCACCCAACCATAGGCCAACGTGCTCATCAATCTCTCAGTAACACTGCCATCCCCAAGCTGGCCATGATTCCTCAAGGAATAAGGGTCAAAGCAGGCTTACACATAGCCAAGGTACACTAATCAGCCAAGCCCACACAGTAGGATTTATTAGGCCGTCAAGGAGCTAGGAAAGGCTAAATGCTAAGCTGGTGGCCTCAAACACCAGTTTTGTCAAGCAAACCCATTCTCTAATCCTACTCGGTTGGGCTATAGGGAATACTCGGGCTTTATACCATTAACCTCGCACCAACAAAAGACCCACAGTGTTGGCCCTTTCGGCAACAACCTGTGAACAGGTTGCAGTCTCACCCAAAACAGCTATGGGGTGCCGCAAAATCAGGTTTCTGCAAGCAGAAGAGGGATATTACTGTACCTTTTGTTTCTAACACTTATAATCATACACTGCAAAACTTTAATAGTTACTTATTTAGCTTCACAGTTAGATAAACAAACAGTGCCTTGCTTAACCCTTTACTGGGAATTCCAACAAAGTTTATATTTAGCAGTGATCTTACTTATCAGATATATATTTATCAATGCATAAAGAACATAACAACAACACAACAAAAACCACAACACACGATATAACGTGGTTCACCCCCAGTTTAGGGGTTACGTCCACAGAACTATGTTTTATTCAACTCTTTACAAAAACCACAGTTCTAATTTGTGCACTCAGCTACAGATCCCTTCAAGTCCTTAAAGCCGCGCACACAGCTTCAAGCCTCTACACACACAGCTGCAGATTTTATTTATCACCCAAAACCCTCTGCACACACAGCTGCAGAGGTCGTCCACGCACACAGCTAGGACTTAACCTTCTTACAAAACAAGCCTTAGCTTCGCATCAATTCATCTTACATCAAAAGCCTAAACTGACTTCTTTACAAGAGTGCTTATTTATAGTGCACTTACTACAAAACCATGGTCTTAAACCATGGGCACCCCAACCCCTAAACCCTGGACTTAAACCATAGGTTTATTACAAAAATAGGACTTTGACTCAACCCTGACACCCCTAAGACTATTTTGAGTCGTAACTCCGCTTACAAACTCCCACAAAAACCACGGAGTTACCAAAATTAGGGACCGTTAAGGTGCGCACCCCAATAGGCCCCTAAGACTCACTAGTGGCCCATCCCGGGACACTCTGCTACTCTTCTGGTAGACGAACTTTGTTAGCGAAGATAGCAAACTGCTTGTTGAGACCACGCATGATTTTTTCGGCTGCTTGCTCCTTTTCGACCAACTCCTGCAATACTGCGGCTGATGCTTCACTGGTCTTGTTCTGTGCAATTGCATCATATTCCTTCAAAACTTTGAGTTGGGTGTACACAGCAGTACTCAACTCGAAAGCTTCGCTAATAAGTGGCTGCATAGAATTTTCCACTTCTATTGCTTTTGCTCTGCACGACTCAATTTCCTGCTGGAGTTCATTGCTTCGCTTTACCTTGAGCATTTTCTCCATCCACGATAGAGTCTTAATTTTGGATTTTACTATATCCAACTCTGTCTGTCGCTGCCTGATGGTTTCTTGCAGTTGTCCGACATCTGGATGTTCCCGCAGGGTGGTCTAGGCTTCAACACTGTCTTCTAGCATCTTTGCTACGCTGCTCACAGTATCCGATATTTTTGCTGCGGAGGCCTGAATGTCTGCTCGACGTTGCTCCCTGACCTCTGGTGGGCTCTTCGGGGTGATGCGGAGTTGAAGCTCCGAAATTTGAGCCTCATGTTCTACTTTGAGCTTCTCTATTTCACTACGAGACTGTTGTGCGTAGTCTTTCAGCCTGACTAATCTTTGTTCTAGTTCTTCCACTAGTTGTACCTCAAAGTCAGGAAGACTTCGACATGCCTCATCCAAGACTTGTACCAGTGTAATCTGCTTTTGTTCTGCATCCCTCTTTCTCTGCTCTGCTGCCTCCAGCTGCATTGCGAAGCCCTGCTGCTGACTTATGGCATTTTCCAACTGCGTTTGCAAATAGTGGTCTCGTTCCTGGATTTCCTTCATAATCGCTAACTGACAGAGGTGTAGCTCCATCATGGGCATCTTAGTGTAATCTATTCCAACCTTCATACTCATCTCCGAACGAGACGCTGCATCCGTTAATATGAGGGCTGCACTCAACACTTGGCCTTTGTTATCTCTGGCCGGCCATTGCCTTAGGTCTGGCTGCGCGCTTACTGGGGAACTGCTTGCTGAAGCGCCAGTCAATGATTTTTCTGCTAATTCCTTCAACTCCGAAATGTGCTTCGCTACACCGGTGATGGCATGCAGATGTGTAGCTGCAAATTCTAACCATTTCTTGGTGAGAACTTCTATGGATTTTGACAGAGCTTGATTAAGCTCTTCACTTGTCAGGGTAGGCTCTTCGTCGATGTTCTTGTCTTTCGACGCTTTCGTTTTCTTGCGGGACTGAAGTTTGGTCACTTCTTCGGCCTCTAGTGACTTGTGCTTAACTGACTAATTAGGGTCTGAGATAGTTTTGACTGATTCCTCCTCTTCTTCTCCTTCATCTCCGCCATCTCCACCCTGGTCATTTTCACTCTGCTGCGACTCAGTTTGTTCTTTGCTGTCCTCTGGGAGATCTTGCTGCTGCATCTGACTAGGGCCAGCGCCCACATTGGTGACCGGAGGGATTGAGATGTTGGGCTTTGTTCCTTCGTCCTTCAGCCATTCAGTCAGCCACTGCTGAATTACCATGAGGATGTCATCTTTGGTCACCACATATGGAAACTTCCAGCATGCCTTCTTCTGATCTGTGTGGGCCTGGATAAAGACAGTGTGCATGTCGGCCCTGAAATTGGCCACTCCCTCATATTGAGAGAATAGCTCATTACTGAGCCACGGGGTCTTGACAATCTCATATGAGATACTCATGGCGTAAAAGGCGAACAAATGTTCGTCATCTACTAGGATGCTTTGTCCTGCGACACCCAGAGTGATGCGTACCTCACTACACCTGACATGCTTGGAGGTACATTAATAAACTGCACCTCGGTGGGCTCTTTCCACCCGATCAAGGCAATAAGTACGATCAGCCATGAATAGTGAAAGGGTCTACCTTTTTCCTACACGTCCTGGGCATCTTCAATAAATTCCTTAGCGATGTATGCTGCCCAGTTGTAAATGTAGCCTTCCGCACAGTTCGCAGCAATACTTACAATCAGGGCAGGCACTTCATATGGTCTTCACTTCCTCATCAATTTGCAGGCTAAGAGTTCAGCGGCGAAGCAGATGTTGTGATGTTCAATGGCCGAGGTTTGATACCCTCGCTTCCCTTTCATCATCCCAAAGCATTCCTTCATGGTATGAGCTAGCTTCATATCTTCATGCTTTCCCAAAAATTCAATGCTAGGGTCAGGTCCTTCCTTCGGCAGGCCCATAATCTGGTGAATGAGTTCTCCATTAATAGCGATTTTCTGGTTTCCTATCCATAGGTACCCATCATGTACCAATGCCAGTAATTGTTTGACCACCATGGTTACCTGTGTGCTGCGTCCGAACTGGGGCACATCGAGCATCTTCAACAAACCAGCTTTGTCCAAGCCAGTAGCCCACTGTTTTACTTCTAATAATGTCACGCTAGTCTCCTGATAGCGAACAAAGTGTAAGTATGTCCTAGGTGTGAACTGTGGAAATTTCCCATGATCATTTGTATCATGGTTGGTGTACTTGAGCCGGTCTATTTTCCCTGTCATTTTCTCGACCAGCTGCATACCCGGTGGCAGCGAAGGGGTGCGTAATGTGAACTTCTTCGTCCGCCGAGGAAGCTGGACTCTTGGTCGAACTGGCGGACGATACAGTGGATGCTGTGATGCAATGTTCTTATATTCTTCAAATGGGACCTCTGCTAAGCCAACTCGATTCATCTGGGGATCCTTTGGTATCTTCCCTGATTGCTGGTGTCTGTCTTCGTTCCGCTTCGAACGAACTTCAGGTTTAAATTTTTTTCTGGTAGAGCGTGTCTGCATTGGCTGGGTCGGTGCTAGGGGAGTCTCTTCATGGGTTGCAGATGCAAGTGGGTGGCTAAAAAGGTGCGGCTGACCCTCCTGTTCAAATTCTCTCACTAACTTTTGAATCTCGCTATCAGCTGACATGGATGCAAGTGTAAAACTCAAGAAATTGTAGAATGCAAACACAGTGGGTGTGGGTGTCTTCTTATAGAATCTATCCATGAAATCTGTCATAAATGTGCATTGATGGCACCCAATCTGACAGAGATCTTGTCCAAACGGCGGTAGATTTTCCAAGATTGCATTAATACAAGCAGTTAATACAGAGAACGTACCGTCGCCGCCAAATTTGATTTCTTCTAACGGTCGTTTTTTAAGTTTCGACAGACCTTTCCTTATTCGGCACAAGCAGTAGCTGTAGCTGCGCCCTAATAAGGACATTCGACACCTCTGGACACCGTCTGCGACATGGAGTCGAGCTTCTACCCACAACAAAATGTCAACCACAGCTTTAATGATTCCTTTTATTTCAAGGAACTTCATCAGACATAAGTCCTGATACTTCTAGAGAAGTTGGGTCGCTTTGCTTACCATTTCCTCATCCCAATAATCTCCATTGATAGCATACTTAGGCTGGTCTTCTGATCCAATGTTGATTGTCCACATCTTCAGGGGCTGAGTCACTTCAGGGGCTTCGACTGCTGGTCCGTGTACGTCGCAGTGTCCTTCTGACCCAGGAATATCAATATTGCGCAGATCAGCATCCTCGTCAATTGCGAGGTTATAATATTCGACTGCATGAGCTTCTTGTGCTTTCTAATCAGGCCGGTATTTTACTACTTCTTGATCATCAAATACCTTAATATGGACCAACCTGATAGCTGCATCTAAAGCTAGACAAACTTCATTAGTAGAAAAGGTAAGCACAAAACTATCAACAAGACAATTCCAACTTACAGTATCATGGTGAAGCTCAGCCGTCGCATACCTGTTCTTTGCTATTGGTTCCAGAGTATGCACAAACTTATGTACCCATTCTTCCTAAGGTACATGCTGCCACGCTTTGTAGCACTATGCCAAATGTTCATGAGGGCTAGTCTTTCCATCAAACCCGATTTGCACCTCTTGGGGCTGATCCATAAATCTTAGGCAAAGGAACTTCTGACAAGCCTCCCAACTAGGAATGTACTTTTTGTGACCATGCCACCATCTGGATGTTGTGGCTCTGAATGCTGAATCCAGAGTCTCCATTTTTTGTGAGTCTAGTACCTGTTCTGAGAATTGCACAATAAACTATTCTAGGTCTGTCGAACCATCAAGAATAGGTAAGGTTCGTGTCTGTGATCCAAGCCATCTGAGAGACTTGGTAATTCTGGCACATCTATGTCCATGCAGCTCATAAAGTCTGTTTTGCCAGTTTTCTAACCCATCATCTGAATCCGTCATGCAGGAGCTGTCACACTGCCAATCCATGATACCTTCAGCAGTAGGATCAACATAATTTTCTTTCTTAGCTGTGATATTATAGATGTGGTCCAAAATATCCTGGTCTTCATCTCTTACTGGCTCTGTGTATCTCTCTCCTTGAGAAGGATCCAATGGGACTATGACTCTTAGTTCTTTCCCTTCGAAATTCATCTGTCTCTTCTTCAGGTTGATTACTGCATCATTATCTATTGCCCAGTCAATGCCTAGTAGTGCTGGATAGGGGTTGTTGTCATCAATGATTTCGATTACCTCAAAGTCTGCTGAGGTACTGACTCCATCAATATCTACTGATACACTAGGGAGTCTTCCTAGGGGCACAATATTCTGCTGATTGGCTAATCTCAACTGTATAGGGGACCAATCAAGGGTAGGTTTTCCCATTTGGTCCCAGGTTTGCTTAGTTAAGACATTTACCTCTGATCCTAGGTCCAAGATAACATCAGTCATATCATACTCTCCTATCTGAGCATTCAATCTCATTTCCCTGCCAGTTCTCTTGACTCTATTAACAGCTTTTGCTTGACCAGAACTTTGTTGAGGTTCGCGGGAAGCAATAACTTTCTGCAACTCACTTAAAGCATTCTGATTTCTTAAGAGCTTTAGACAACTCTGTAAAAAGGAGGACAGTGTACTTACTTTGTCTGTCGAAGCTTCTTGTGGCTGCGACTGCTGTTGATGTTGTTGCGCAGGTGCTACTGATGTGCTAGGAGCAGCAAAATCTCTCCTGGATTCCATGAATGTCTCTTTTTCTCTTTCGATATCAAATGCTGGGATTTTTTCTGGGGCCTTCCGAATCCAAGCTTCGGCAAGCTATTTCTCCTTGTTCTGTGCTTCCGTCATAGCTCCACTCCTGGTAACAACATTAATGGTTGGGGTGGGTCTTTGCTCAACGAAAATCATCTAAATATTCTTGAGTAGGGGCACTGTTTCTTTCTTGAATCTTCGCTATCAACTGTGGGCACTGCTCGATCACATGATCTACCGCTCGTCAATACCGACATGTCGTAGTTGGGTTCCGACAGTCTCTCGCTAGATGCCCAGCCTAGTTACAATTGTAACACACAATCTGACCTCTTCCTCTTCTGGCCATGCCACCTTGCCCACGACCTCCAAAAGCACCTCTACCTGATGCACCACCGCAGTAACCATAGCCATCATTGCTCTGTCCCGCATTTTGTACCCAATAGGTGTCGTAGGTGCGTTCTCTCATGAGGTCATAACTACGACACTCATCTTCATTATGTCCTATGGACTTACAGAATTTACAATAGAGGTTCTTAGGTACTTACCCATACCTCTATAGTAGGTAACAGTCTTCAGGTCGATGCTGACCTGTTGTTCTGCAGAGCTCACAATATAGGATTTGTGGGTTAAACGGGTTTGGCGCACCAGTATTCAGGTAATTTATTACCTCAGGACACTGTTCCTTGGCATGACCTTCTATCTGACATTGTGTACACCAAACCTCTTCGCGACCGGTTTTTCCTCTCTTCATATCGCGAAGCTCCAGAGCCATCGCTGCCAACTGCACTTGGATTTAAGCGATACCAGAATTATCTTTGACAGGAGCGGTTTCAAGCTTCATCGCGATTTCGAGAGCCTCCTGCTGGTCAGCAACCTTCTGTTGCATGAGTGGAGTTCTGATATGCGGTAGCAACGCTGCAATGAACCATTCCTTATGCTACACAAGCCCAATGGTGAAATTGACTTGGTCTAGCAGAACTTTGAACCTTTGATCAAAGTCCCACACTGATTCGCCGCGCCTCTACTAAATCTCTTTCAATTCAGTGATACACTGCAACTCTGATTTCGGCTTCTTAAATTCCTTTATCATTGCTACTTTTATATCAGCCAAGGCATGGTTCTGAGTGCTGGAAAACTTCATGAACCATGTCAGAGCGCGGTCTCTGAAAGAAGTAACCAGCTGCGCTCTTTTTGTATCTTGATCTGTAATGGTCTTAGCAGTCCACACTGCTTCACATAAAAACCAGAACTGTTCTAGATCCTCTCATCCAGTTCCTTTGAAAACAGGGAGCTTAATATCATCATGCATGTGGGCCATAGTGGATCTAGGGGGGCTTGGAGGGGGACTGAAAGTAAGTGGGGGGGAACTTACTGGGGTAGACTGACCTGCGACTGAAATACTCGAGCTAGGGTTACTTTCAGACTATGACGGGTTCTCAGGGATAACAGGTCTGCGCTGCGGGGTTACCGGAGGGTTTCCAACAGAAGGGGTTTCTTCGGGTTCTGAATCTGTGGGATTTATAGGGGAATACTCAGTATGTTGAACCTGGGAATAGGATCCAAAATATCTCTTGTACCTTTTGCCACTTCGCAGCAAACCACTTTGCTCGTCGAAGCTATTTTCACTTGCAAACATAGGTTAGTAATACTAAATCTAACAGTCTGATTCAATGAGCAATATACCTTTTTTAGCTAATAGCATTTTAATTCTCAAACTAAATGAATTCAAAAACTTACCCCTTGGTCCTTTGAAAAACTGTCGCTCGGCTTCACTAAAGGAAGTACTCGTGTCGATGGCGAACTCCGTCACAAATGCTTCAAGGATTCGCGTTGTCCAGAAATCAACAGTGCGGGATATCTCGTTGTTCACCCTTTTTAGTATATTAATTATTGCGGGGGTCCAATCAGGAAACTGACGTTCTTGAAAGTTCATCCTTCTCTCTGTTAACCTGGATAACCACTGGTGCAACTCTATGTGGATACTACCAAAGAAAATTTCATAAACATCACAAAAAACATACCTTTGTAAAAATTCGGTTGCACTACGACGCGGATCTTTGTTCTCTTGCTCAGTGAATTTCAGATAAGTCTCATCAAGCCAATCACCGATTTCCTTCACAGAGGGTCTCCAGAACATAGCCCTCGAGGTACGACGTAAACCCCTCTTAAGCAGATACTAAGTTCAACCGGAAACGGAACCAATTTGTTGGGCTATAGGGAAGACCCAGGCTTTATACCATTAACTTTGCACCAACAAAAGACCCACAGTGTTGGCCCTTTCGGCAACAACCTGTGAACAGGTTGCAGTCTCACCCGAAACAGCTATGGGGTGCCGCAGAATCAGGTTTCTGCAAGAAAAAGAGGGATATTACTGTACCTTTTGTTTCTAACACTTATAATCATACAATGCAAAACTTTAATAGTTACTTATTTAGCTTCGCGGTTAGATAAACAAATAGTGCCTTGCTTAACCCTTTACTGGGAATTCCAGCGAAGTTAATATTTAGAAGTGATCTTACTTATCAGATATATATTTATCAAGGCATAAAGAACATAACAACAACACAACAAAAACCACAACACACGATATAATGTGGTTCACCCCCAGTTTAGGGGTTACATCCACAAAACTGTGTTTTATTCAACTCTTTACAAAAACCACAGTTCTGATCTGCACACTCAGCTGCAGATCCCTTCAAGTCCTTAAAGTCGTGCACACAGCTACAGGCCTCTACACACATAGCTGCAGATTTCCTTTATCACACAAAACCCTTTGTGCACACAGCTGCAGAGGTCGTCCACGCACACAGCTAGGACTTAACCTTCTTACAAAACAAGCCTTAGCTTCGCATCAATTCATCTTACATCAAAAGCCTAAACTGACTTCTTTACAAGAGTGCTTATTTATAGTGCACTTATTACAAAACCGTGGGCTTAAACCATGGGCACCCTGACCCCTAAACCCTGGACTTAGACCATGGGTTTATTACAAAAAGAGGACTTTGACTCAACCCCGACACCCCTAAGACTATTTTGAGTCGTAACACTGCTTACAAACTCCCACAAAAACTGCAGAGTTACCAAAATTAGGGACCATTAAGGTGCATGCCCCAACATACTCTCAACAGTCCAAATACCAATCACTGCATGCTATAGTAAAACAAATAGCTCTAAAAAGAAGATGAAGACCATAGGGTGACAACCCCAAACAAAAGGATGAACACGGCTCAAGTCAAACAATGCTTCAGAGTTGTTCTTGGCCCTAGCATGGCCAAAACAACTCAGCAACAATCCCAATAACCTCAACAACCAAGAAGCAACCCAAAAGCAGGGTAAATCAACAGCCACAACTCACAATGAAATGATGGCAACATTCCATAGTCCGCAATAGAAAAGAAACCAAACTTCCAGCATGGACAGGGGGAAACTCAGTTGAGCAGAACACAGGTACTCACAACAATCCTCAACTGATACCACCGTAAAAAGGGAGAAAATACAGCCAAGCAAATCATGGCAAATAGCATCCCAATACAACTACGAACCCACAGCACACAAATCCGACTGCAATCGCTGGGAAAGCTCACACAGACCGGGAAAGGAAAATACCAGATTTCCAATCTCTGTGTGAGAGACAAAACGCAACCCCCAGAACTATGGATGCCATTACAGACACAATTTCAACGATGGAAATAACAGGACAGTACCCTGTCTGATAAATATGGAAAAAAAACACAAAACTCAGCGTGAATCCGAGTAAAGAATCAAGCCGCATCCATCAAATTCATGGGGTAGATGAAGAGATAGCGTGCTCACAAACCAACAATCAGTGAGGCAGAAAAGAACCCCAACAATGGAATGTGGAACCCCTTTTAACTCAGCCCGCGTGAGAGGAGATAAACAGACTCGCGATCCACATAGTGGGCAGACCATCCATTACCCAAAAGGCACGTCATGGAGAGTGGGTGCAGGCGTGAGTGTGGTGGTTTAAGGAGACAAAAAGAGAGTGGCGACACGTGGATTTTCCCCATGGGTCTAGGTTTAGCAATTTCTCCCCTTACCCTTGGGAATCATGCCCTTTTCATTTAACATTGCACCGTCGTAGCTGGCTGTAGGTTTAATAAATTGATCTATGTATTTACATGATGCCAAAGCTATAATGTGTCGGATAGCATGATATACCATTATCAACGATCCCTATTGCCGAAACATAACACAACCAAATCGATGGTGGGGCTTTTTCCTTTAGCTCCTCACCATGATTAATTACAAAATATACATCATGTACCCTTTAATTCAAACAGGTTCAAAATCGGGGTATTACAATCCCCTCCCCCTTGGAATAACACCGTCCTCGGTGTTCCAATACATATACAATTTGCACATCAAAATTTCAAAATTTTGCGGACCTATCCCATGTTCAATTATCTACTTTGAATGTTCAGGACCAAGCCCCTTGGCTTCCCAGAACTTCTCTTGCTGGTTCTCAACTCTTGGCTTGTCTTGAAGCCTAGGAACTTTGTGGCTGTTGCCCTCTTCATGTTCCCTCATGGGACAGTACCGGCGTAAATGATGTCCTCCGCATTCCCAGCATTTCACTGGCTACTTCATCTTTACTTGCTCAATTTCCTTTGAGTCTTCATGCCTAGACCGTTTCTCAATGGATCACTTAGACGAATGTCCCATCATTGATCCACCTTCCTTTCCTTTGTCGATTGCTCCCAGAAGGATTTTCACCTCCCTTTGCAAACCAATAGAGTCTTGCAAAATCTAGCGGTTCATCTCATTCTACCTTTTCTGTATCTTGAGCATCTCTCCAAGATTCTCTTAGGTCCTGGCAATCGTTTGAAGGAGACTTCCAGCCAAGTCCAGCAACTTTTGGTCTGCTGCCATGATCAATGTGCACCACTGGATTTCACCTTTCTCACCTGTGAAATGCATCATTAAAATTCTGTTAGACCAAGCATAATATAGGCATTAATATCAGTCATTTAATTTCCCAATTGGTATGACTGTCCAAGCCTCATCAAGGAGATTTTCATATTTTTCATGCCTTCCCAACAAGCACATGAGCTCATTCATGTCCATTCTTGGGCAGGGAATTAACCATTCCAGCATTCACAATTTACTTTAAGTAAATACACACATTCTATTTTCAGTCATACATGCATTCAACAACCTTTCGTTTTCACAATGCATAAACATATATATATATATATATATATATATATATATATAATAAAAAGGCAAGAGAGAGAAGCAAGAGTTTTTTTCCCTTCTTTGTTTTGTTCCATCCTGGAACCCACACCACCACTGTGGATTTTTGTGCTCTCGGCCTCTTTCACTTCACCGTGAATGCTGGACCAATCCCTCTTGGTCATGACACTTAGTGTCTCCGATCTATTTCAGACCTCTCAACCATGGAACCTCCCCACATGGCTTGTCTCGGCTGCTAGGACCTTCACAGTCTTACTAGAACCTTTTTTCATCATCGCTCATTCTAAGCTCTTTAGGACAGTCACATGTCCACATGCACCACTAGGGTGCTTTCATAGTCCTCGCTCCCGGCAATACCTACATCCAAACATTGAATAAATTCACCTGTTTAGTTTATTCTCATCAGTTTTATCTCTAGAACAAGAGTTTGAAACATCATAACCAAACCATATACACATGTATATTTATAAGCAAAATATTGCAAAATAATCCAATACTTATCTGTATTGCGCATTTCCTTGTTGGTCCACAGGATCTTGCTTTGCTTTGCAAGCCTTGGGATCGCCTATGACTTGGATGTTAGGTCAGCACGCAGGCTGCTTCACAACATCCTTTTATATATATATCAGGCATAGTCAAGCCAACCCTTGTTGGGTTTATCAGACCATCAGCAAATCGCCTGTACTTATATCAGCAATAAATATATATATATATATATCATGCACAGTCAAGCCAACCCTCGTTGGGTTTTGTCAGACCATCAACAAATCACCTGTACTTACATCAGTAATAAATATATATATATATATATCAGGCACAGTCAAGCCAACCCTCGTTGGGTTTATCAGACCGTCAACAAATCGCCTGTACTTATATCAACAACCAATCATCATCCAAGCCAACCCTCATTGGGTTTGTCAGGCCATCAACAACAATGCATGCCCTCATATCAACCATAACGACCATTTTCCATATCACCCAAGAGACCACATTGTAACTACATTTCCTTATCCTAACAACAAAAGCAATATAAGCATATTCGTTAGCGTTATTTCCCTAAAATTGTAACCATATTTCACACCATTCACTATCAACTATTGAGACACCAGGAGTGCGTCCACTCCCTAGGGTGTAATCAATATTGAAAAATCCTTCCATGATCTGACATCGGAAGAGTGTGCACCCTTTTCCAGTGTGTGCCATGTAGGCCCTATTCATACTCAAGCAATCTGCCATAATGGAAATAAAATCAAAACATGCTCTGCATATTGAATTTAACAATTGACATGCATATTCTTAGCTAGAGTCGTAGAACACTTATCCATTTGTTGAGGCAGTATTCCTTCATTAAGGAGGAATGGGGGCTCCCTTCTCTGAGTTGACAGTCCCTCGGTTTGCCATCCCAATTCCTTCTTACATTTCATATCCACACATGTCTTACCGACATAATATATACCATCTCACTCATGTTGTTTACCAAACATGTTTGTGCAGTTGAGACATTTCCAAAATGTCCAATGGAGTTTCCCTTGAAACCCATTTCAAGATAAGGGAAAACCTTCCCATGAAGTTTGGCTCCTGCAGGCCATCACACATGATCTTCCTGAAGTGTGTACCCCTGGCACATTCAGCAAATAGCCAAACAGTCAATCATTATCTGATAATATAATCCAAATTGATTGTCCATAACCAAGCAAATGACATTAGTAATTAAATTCAATAGGAATTACAACTTTGTTTACTACAAAAATTGATTTGCTTGGCAATGAGGTGATCCTCAATTGTGGGTCTCTTGTGAGCAGCACCATCATATCCATTATGATTTTATGCTTACTAGCATAACATGGACACCCACTTACAATGCATCCTCCTGACACAATGTTATGCAAGCCAATAGCGATTAGTAGTTTTCAGCAATTTCTCAAATCTGAAATTTACAAATTCAAATTTACAACTCATTATGCATACAAACTATTATCACAGCCATGAGACTCTTCTCATGAGGTTTGGCTCTTTCACATGGTAGATTCCGGCCTTTGTCATGGTATTTCCCATTTTTCCATATCCCAAACAATCTACCTGAAATCTAAACTTCAATCAGCCAAACATTTGGTAAGTCTTGATGCCTATAACTTTTTCCATTGCTACAATAATCACTGAAGCATTTTCAGAATTTATAAAATTCAAACATTTCCAGCTGTTAATCACATCAATATTACCAAAACTCATTTACTTCACGCAATCCTTATCATACTTTAAATCACAGGGTACAGTCGCATCATTCATGTAATTTAAATGAAATGTTTAGATACTCCTTACTTCACAAGCGTATCATTCGTACCACCTTGCTCTTTCATAGATAATTTCCGACATCCAATTGATCATGACTACCATCTTCATGCACTTACTATCCTGCATTCATAACAGCCTTTGAAATGGTTCCTGAATTGTCATCAATTCATCATTTCAGCCATTAATTATTCATAACATCACATGCACTTATCTCAATGCATTCATGCAATGCATCACAACATTTGCACCTATACTTATGCAATCAGTCACTCACACCCTTCATATGCATCCATTCAATGCATAGCTACAAGATTCATAAAATATTTTAATGCATATCCATTCAATGCTACCTTGCATTGATTTGGAATACTATGCATTCAACATACCATGCATGGCCTAACCATCACTACCTCATATAGGATGCATGACTATAATCAAGATCATTAGTGCTTACTTTCCTTGGGCTACGAAGCTCAATCAACATATACAGGCATGACACATTTCTATATGAATGTAGTATAACATTCAAATATCCACATGGTATGAGGTCTCTTACCCTTACCACTCCATGGAATTTGTCATAGTCAAACTCTTACCTTCATGGGTCCTACTTACACCCTTGGCATTACTAATTTGGTTGGTCCTTTGCAGGAGATTGCAGAATTTGCTCACCAACTTTTGATTATGGACTTTTTTCCTTATCCCTTTCTCCAGAGGGTTGCTAGTCACATTTGTCAGCATCAGCAACATATTCATCCAGGTCCATGTTGTCATTGGTTTTCCCACTAATGCCAACACCAATGCAATAACTATCATTAGTGGTTCATTATAAATGTATAATCCTCAATATCCTATGTAGGCAAAGCATATCCTCATACATTTCATGTATAAAACTTATGAAATGTAGTTATAATCAGCAAGATAGGGTTTAAGGAAACTTCCCTTTTCAAGTCCCACATCCTTACCTGGAACTCCTCTTCCACACAATAGCTAGTTTGACTTCATGGTCTTACTACCTATAGGCATGTAATTCTCATATTTGTCCATATTGATAGCAACACATTGCTTTACAAGCAATCACTAGCACTTTGCTGCTCCACACTTAGATTCTAGTGACTCTCCCTTGTTCCCTGGAATTTTCTTCTTTTCCAGCCCTGTAATCCACTAATAGTCTACTGAAATCCACTGGAAAATAGTTGGAATTTGCTCGAAAATTCCATTGGAAACAGTTGAAAACTACTTGAAACCCCATTTTTTCTTTCTGGCCATCGGGTCTCTTTCCAACTAAGTTTCCGATGTTACGGCGGCCAAAACTCTAATTTTCCCTGTGCTCATCGGTGATGCCGAGGACTATGCATCGACGGTCGAAAACTTTGAGCATCAGGTGGCTAGCTATTTATACTTCCGCAACGGCGGGCGGTAAACTGTCTATGGATTCCGCGGCTAAACAACTCATCGAGGGTTGAAAACTGATACCTCTAAGTGTCGGCGACTAGAACAATAATCATCAGAATGATAGTCCAACTCACAGCCGTAACGGCAGACTCATAAACGCTTAAATCTTTCCAACGTTTTGGTGATCAAATCGCCTAATTCCCTCACAGCTCATCGGTGGTCAGAATCACTAATAATTTTCCAATGGCTTTACACTCTTCAAAGTCGGGTCTCTTCCCTGCTAACTCAACAGCGTTTCGACGGCTGAAACCTCTAATTTCTTCCACCGTATCGAACCTATAGTGGTCTAAACTTTCGAATTTCATCGGCAATGTCAACTACTACTCATCGGCCGTGCAGTCCTTTGGGCAGCCGCAATGGCGGGTTTACAATATTCCTTTTCCTTCCAATCGATGATCTAAACCTTAATACTTATCCAATGACCTTATACAAAAATCTTCAAAACCTTCCAAATTTTTCTTCGGCGACTGAAACTTCTAAATTGGAGCTGTATCAGCCCTGCATTGGTCTATCGTCATGAACTTCATCAGCGATAACATAGGCTAACCCGTTGCGTCGACGGCTGGGTGCCCTACATATCGGACAGTTAGTCATCAAGCCTTCCGCAATGATGTCCCACAATCAAACTAAGTCTTCGGCAGCTCCTGACTTTGTCGGCGGTCAGAGCCTCTAGAGATCGCGGCATCGACGCTCGAATGCACTCCCCATTGGGTGGTTAGTCTTCTCAATCTTCGCAACGACGATCGTTCAACAAAATTTGACGTAGCTCATTGGGTACCACATCCTCTAATCATCGGCGATGTGATCAACTAACCATTGTCGATGACCAATGGTTCCATGACTTAGAAAAATTTTGAAATTTTTTGTTTTCACTTATTCATTTAACTGTCGGTTGGTGGGAGCTTCCTTTATATTCTGCCGACTCCATTGGCTCTATCTTCCCTTATACATCGCCACATCAACTAACAACCACCTTGGCATCGGCAAGTGGAATCTGTAACCGTCGGACGGTTAGTGGACTAGGCTTCTACAACGGCGGTGCTTTATTCCACTAATTCCTTCCATTGTAGTCGTCAACTTTCACCGCATCGGCAACATGATCAGCTGTGCATCAGCGATGCGATCAACTAATCGTCGTCGATCGTCGACGGTCCCGTTACTTCGTCAAATTTTCCAAAATTCCCCGGCATTGGCAGTCGCAGGCTCTATGTGTCGGAAGCATAGTGGTTTAGCCATCCACAACGGTGGGTGCTCAATCAATTAATCTCCGTCGATGATTTCAACACTTAAACAAAATTTTGAAACTTTCTTCTTTTGTCGGCAGTCGAAACCGCTAGCACTGTTGCATCGACGTTTTAGTCCCCACAGCAGCCGCAATGGCGGCAACCCATTCAACTAACTCTTGCCGATGTTCATTGTTAGTTTCCTCGTCTAACCATCGACGCTGAGAACAACTATCTTCTGTCGATCTCTGATGGTCGGAATTAGAAAAAATTTCAAAATTCTTCTTCTCTCTCTTCCTTTCAAACTTCATCGGTTCAACTATCTTCTATTCGTCGGTGAAATAGTTCAATCAGCAGCCGCATTTACAGCTCATCATTTTCGATCTTTTTTTTATCAACGGCCCAATCCATTAATATGTTTCGATCAACAGCTGAAGCATAACTTGATCGGCATCGGCAGTCGAAACGTCTTCTAATCGGAAGGATAGTGCTCTAAGCTTCCACAATGGCGGGCGCACGAACCACTAACTTGTTCCGATGGCCAATGATTTTAGGCCTTAGAAAAAATTTTAAACTTTCTTTATAGCGTCGGCGGTCACAGGCTCTATCCGTTGGAGGCATAGTGGTCTAGCCATCCGCAACAACGACGGTCAATCGGCTAAGCATCAGCAATCCATTCGTCTAAGCCTTCCAATGTGTCGATGGCCAAACACTTAGAAATTTCTGAAATTTCTCCTCCACAGCCTTCCGCCGCATCAGTCGTTGGATCAACTATCCATCGGGTGGCCTTCCCACTAAGTGCTCCAATGGCCCGATAGTTCTGGCACTTAGAAATTTTCTGAGTTTTCTTGTCTTCACCCATCTTTTCCTGGTTTCTTCTAGACAGTAGGAAACCTGCCCCTGTTATCTGATCTGTCATGGCCCATTCAGGCCCATGCCACAACCTTTGGCTCTTATACCACCCTGTAACGTCCCCGACCCTCTGACCAGTGAAGAGGATGCTACTAACACCAAACATACAGGCAAATAGCCCCATGAACATGAACAGGCATAACCCTTAAACATGCTGAAATAAAAATCTTAAACATAATACATACTAAGATGCATAACCCTTCATATACATAGCAGAAGCAAACAAACATTCATTCAAGCATGACACATGTTCATCATATTCATTAATCAGTAAATATAATTGCAGAGGTAAATGGACATGAATACTCATCTGATAAGAACTCGTCTCGCAACCAGCTACATCGCTGCAACGTTCCACCCAACCATAGGCCAGTGTGCTCATCAATCTCTCAGCAACACTGCCACCCTCGAGCTGGGCATGATTCCTCAAGGAATAAGGGTCAAAGTAGGCTTACACATAGCCGAGGTACACTAATCAGCCAAGCCCACATAGTAGGGTTTATCAGGCCGTCAAGGAGCTAAAGGCTAAATGCTAAGCTGGTGGCCTCAAACACCAGTTTTCTCAAGCAAACCCAGCCTCTAATCCTACTCTCAATAGTCCAAAGACCAACAACTACATGCCGCAGTAAAACAAACAACTCATAGCTCTGAAAAGAAGATGAAGACCACAGGGTGACAACCCCAAACAAAAGGATGAACACGGCTCAAGTCAAACAATGCTTCAGAGTTGTCTTGGCCCTAGCGTGGCCAAAACAACTCAGCAACAATCCCAATAACCTCAGTAGGGTTAAATCAACAGCCACAACTCACAATGAAACGATGGAAACATTCCACAGTGCGCAATAGAAAAGAAACCGAACTTCCAGCATGGAAAGGGGGAAACTCAGTCGAGCAGAACACAGGTACTCGCAGTAATCCTCAACCGATACCACTGTAAAAAGGGAGAAAATGCATCCAAGTAAATCATGGCAAACAACAGCCTAATACAACTACGAACCCATAGCACACAAATCCCACTACAATTGCTGGGAAAGCTCACATAGACCAGGAATGGAAAATACTAGATTTCCAATCTCTGTGTGAGAGACAAAATGCAACCCCCAGAACTATGGATTCCATTACGGCCACAATTTTAATGATGAAAATAACAGGACAGTACCTTGTCTGATAAAGATGGAAAAAAAACACAAAACTCTAGTGAATCCGAGTAAATAATCAAGCCGCAGCCATCAAATTCGTGGGGCAAACGAAGAGCTAGTGTGCTCGCAAACCAACAATCGGTGAGGTAGAAAAGAACCCCAACAATGGAATGTGGAACCCCTTTTAACTCATCCCACATGAGAGGAGATGAACAGACTCGCGATCCACATAGTGGGTAGACCATCTGTTACCCGAAAGGCATGTTGTAGAGAGTGGGTACAGGCATGAGCGTGGTGGTTTAAGGAGACAAAAAGAGAGTGGCGACACGTGGTTTTTCCCCATGGGTCCGGGTTTAGCAATCACCCCCCTTACCCTTGGGAATCATGCCCTTTTAATTTAACGTTGCACCATCGTAGCTGGCTGTAGGTTTAATTAAATTGATGTGTGTATTTACATGATGCCAAAGATATAATGTGCCAGATAGCATGATATACCATCGACAACGATCCCTATTGCCGAAACATAACACAGCCGAATCGATGGTGGGGATTTTGCCTTTAGCTCCTCACCATGATCCATGATTAATTGCAAAATATACATCATGTACCCTTTAATGCAAATGGGGTCAAAACCGGGTATTACAATTAAGGGAGCCACCCAAGGACTACCAATCCAGACATGTATCCATTTTATAAAGTTTGCAAAGAATCCAAAATATCCTAGTACTTTGAAAAAAAATTGTGTCTTACCCTATCAAAGGCATTGGCCATGTCCAACTTGATGGTCATCCTCTTCTCTTTCCTTTGCTAGTTGGAGTGGATCACTTCCTGCACAATAATGATGTTATCGGTAATCTACTTTCTTGACAAGAATCCACCCTGCTTGTCAGACATTATTTCTAGGAAGGAGCTTTTTGACCTCAGAAGAGATAATCTTTGTCACAATTTTATGTGAGGCGTTATATAAAGAAATCGGTTTAAATTGCTTCAAGGTGGTAGGATTTTTTTCCTTTGGAATCAGAGCTAAGAAATATGATTTCATTTCCCCTCCATTCTTGTCCCTCCCCATAGATAATTTAGCATTCTACATATATCTCTCTTAATAAAATTCCAAAATTTCCTGTAGAAGCAGATAGGAAAATCGTCCGGTCCTGGGGCCTTGTCAGGGTGAAGGGACCAAATTGCCTCTTTCACTTCCTCCTCAGAAATCGTGGTGAAGAGCATATCATTTTCCTCTTGAGAGATGAGATGAGGGATATTTTCATAGAGGGAGGAAGCTAGGATTTCAACTTCAACTCCTTCTCCTTGTAATAACTCTTGAAAATGTCGAAAGGCTTATTCCTTGACCTATTGAAAGGTAGACAAAGTCTCCCCCCTATCACTTTCTATCTCAAGGATCGTATTACTCCCAATTCTTTCCTTATGTCGATGATGGAAGTACTTTGTCTTTTGTCTCTTTCTTTTAACCATAGCCTTCTAAACCTGATTCTCCACTCCTCCTCCTCCTCCTTTGTTTCAAGGATTTGTATCTTTCCTTCTAGTCGTTGTTCCTCCTTCTGAATTCTCTCAATAATTTCTAAGGTCTCCATTTTTTCTTGATGAACCTTGAGATCTTCTTTCATCCCGAGGATCTCCTGCTTTTGGAAAGGAGTGTTTTTTACCCTGTTTAAGGAGGGTTTTAGTATTTCTGAGCTTGACCTCTCAAATGTATCCATGAGATCCTATAATGAAACTTTTCCAAACATTTTTAACAATTGAAATCACTTCCTCCTCATTGGCCCACGTGGAGGAGAAATTAAAGGGAAGGGGACCCGGGTTTTTAAATTGCAAAAGCTCCAGAAGAATCGGTTTATGATATGAAATGGAAGAGGGAAAAATCCTTGAGCTAGGTATATATTTTTTTAGCAAGAAGAAGCTACTTACCAGAAAGTGATTGAGCCTTTCTGCAATATGACCCGACCCAGTCTTCTATTGTTCTAGGTAAAGACTCCTTTCCTTGGCTTGATATCAGATAAGTTCCAGTCTGCCTGTAGATTTTTCAACTGTTCTCCAAAGGGGTCCCGGATCTTTGAGCCACCACGTCTTTCCATCGATGAAATTGTAGTATTGAAATATCCATCCACAATGCACTTGTTGTGGATTTCTTGATTCCTAAGGTCCTTGGAGGATCTCCAACAATCAAGCTTCTTATGATGCATAGTAGGTCCATACATGTTACATATCCACATCTTCTCCTTTTCCTCAATGTCTTCTAATTCTATCATAATCCAACTTGGCTTCCTCCACTAAGAGAAAAGGGTAAATCTCCTCTTGTCCCACCAAGTGGCTATACCCCTCACCCTCGAACTTCCAAAGGCTCCAACTGAAATACCTTCTCTGTTCTTCCATACTTTTTTCAAAATTCTACCACAACCTTCTTCGTACATTTTAGTATCTTGGATGAGAAGGATGGTGATATTTTCTTATTTGATCATATTCCGAATAGATTCCATTTTTGTTTTTCCTCCTAACCCTCTACAGTTTTGTTGAGGCCTGGAAAATCGCAGGTAACAACAGTTAGGTATTCTCCCTAGTAAACGTTCCCAACTAGCCCACTACTGTTTGGTATGGGGAATCCATCCGGTTTACAATCCAGCTACCATAGGTCAAGTAAAAAAATAAAAGGTTTTACCGATTACGGCCCAGTCCACCATGTATATTTTTAGTTTTTTGAATTTGAGTATGATGTGCAAGTGCCTATCTAAAAATGCAGATTGATAGAGATAACGAGGAGCATCACAATGTGATGCGCAGGTTCTTACCTCTCGTCTTAACTCTCTCGCATCTAAATCACACACAACAAGAAACTAAAACTAACTATCTAACCTATCCCTAGGGAGAAAAATTATCAGTTATCAATGAGTAATGTATTTATGTGCATGCATTAAGAAAAATCACAGATAGTTGTTACTTATTTCAAAACACATGAACATTAATAGATATATGAACAATAAGATAGCTTATTTTTTATGAGAACCTTCATTACTCACAGTGGAAATTTCACAGAATAGACTAGAGTGCATTCATAACATGAACATAGGTTCAAAGAGTTAGAACAATCTCACAGTTAATGGACATAAGCTGAAAATGAAATAGTTCACATTCAACTGATCCATAGCAAAGCATTTGAAACATTCCACCAAGCTTTCTCCAGCAGGAAACTTGTAATTCTTTATTGCAAAAGGAAATAGTTCTTCTTACAACATACCCTCACAAATCTATCTGGGAAAAAGTCATTTTTACATCTAACTCTCCTATATTTATACAAAAAATCAAAACCTTTGGGCTTCCCCAACGTTTCAATCCCAAAATCTTGTCTTGTAGTGAATGTTCATAAATTACATAATATGTTACATTTCAAATTAAAATTTTAAGAGCACTTTATAAAGAGGGACCAAATTGGTCACTGATGAACTTTTCCCAAGCCTAGGCCTCTGCCGCTATCAATTCTACTCAATAATCCGTTGGTCTTTTTTAGATCCTGTTGATATTAGACCCTCACTTTCTTCTTCTCTTTTCTTCATCTCTGCTTCTTCCTTTTTCTTTCTCCTGTTCCATTTTTCAGCCAACTCTCTTCTGCTTTGTCTTTTAGATATGTCTTCTTTGCAACAGCAATCACCCTGTCCTAAACATAACAAAAAAATGTATCAGTCTATTTACCTCCTCCATATGCATTTTGTAAAATAAAGTATACACATTATTAATCCATGAAAGGAAAGCATGATAAGGCAAAGAAAATCCAGCAAGCTGGGTCTGAAAATCCTCTAAGTCCGTCCGCAGTTAAAAACACAACCCTAATAGAAAAACTCATCATTAATCCGAACTGCATTCAAGATCATCTAACTTTTCAATAAAACATGAACCACACTATCCATAAGACTAATCATCAAAAGTGAGATCTTGTACTGTGTTCTCATCGCGAAATCTCCAAATCGATCAAAAATTAAAAAAAACCTCTGTCGCCCATGAAATAGGGTAAAAGCACACCAAATAGGCGGGAAAAACCCTGTCAATAGGAAAAACACTAGACATCGAGTGGATAGTGCACTAGACAGCCACAACGGTGGGCCACAAACAGACTAAGCATCCCATGACAAAATAAAACATGGGCGAAATAAAGCACTAAACGTCGTCGTAGTCCTGCATCAGAGATCGGAACCACTACCCACTAAACACATCGGCATCGGCGAGTGGAAGGACTATATGTCGGATGGTTAGTTCACTAAGCAGCCACAAAGGTGGAAGACATACAGACTACAGGTTCCGCAGTCAAATAAAAACTGTCGACGTCGAAAACTTTGAGAACTATGCATCGGCGATTTAAACCTCAACACCTCTGTACTGTCGGCACTCCTGAACACTAAAAGCCACTGATAGTTAAGCGTCAGAGATTGGAACCACTAAAGCATCAACAGGATAGTTCACTAGAAAGTCGCAACAGCAGGTGACATACCAACTACGGGTCCCGATAATCATGAAACCATCGGCGATCGAGAGCTCTAAGGCTACGGTTGGACAGTTCCATTGGTAGCCCCAATGGCAGGCCACAAACCAACTACGGACCCCGTGATAACATAACCATCGACAATTGGAGACTCTAAGTGCTATGGATCAGCAAATTTAAAACTAAGCATCTCCGTAGTGTCGATGATATAAACCACTAAACACCGTCGTATTGGAAATCAGAACCACTATTCAATACTGCGTCGAAACTTGAAAACACTAGTCATCGGCGAGATAGTCTGATCAACAGCTACAATGGCGGAGAACAAACTAATTGTGGGTTCTACAAATCACAAAACCGTCGACGATTGGTAGCTTTAACAACTATGTATCAGCAACTCAAGACACAAAATACTCCACAGTATTAGCGAGACAAACGACAAGTCCTCCGAAACGGCGGCGTCGTAGAAGAATAAAACTCCGACCGCTAGTCAAAAAATATTCCGATAATGAACATAAAAACAGAGTCATCGAAAAATCAAAAAGGTTTGAACAATAAAGGCCACGGAATCGGCGAGGATAAAAACTATCCATCGGTGGCATAGAGGACTAATGCCCCGATTCCTTCATTGATTTACCTCCGATAGTGATAAAAAAAAAACCAAGTCATTGAAAAATTAAAACGTTAAGTGCTCAAAAGACTTTTAGCTGGGCAGTGGTAAAATTAGTTCGTTTAACCTCCGAAATGGCAGCGACATAGAGAACTAAAGCCCCAACTCAATATTCAATAAACTTCCGATAGTGATAAAACAAAATCATCAGGAGAGCAAATGTTAAGCTCTGAAAATAAACAAACTCCAGGGTCTTCAAAAAATCAAAGTGTATAGCAGAGGAATGACAAATTTCAGGAAACCAAACAATCCCAGGCAAGATAAAATCACAAAAGGAGAGTCCCAAATTTTAAAATTTGGGAAAAAAGGTTTTAGCTGCAACAAGTTCCAAGAGACAAGGACCATTATTTCTTAATGTTGAGGGTTGATCCCATGCTATTTTGGGAATCTGTAGCTCCTACATATGACTTTCCAGGGGGTTGCTACACCTTAAGATGATGGCATGAACTTGTTTGCTTGCCTTCTTCCTTCTCTTTTTATACTTAGTCATCCCTATGGGTCCTATTAAGTTTTCTTCCTTTTTTCTTATTATTTCTCTACCTTCATCTTTATATTTTGATATTTCCTCCTGGGTGATCTTGGACATTAGCCGAGTAATTGAATGAGAGGCGCCCTATTTGACTTCTACATGCAGCTTTTCTAGGAGGGATAGAGTATAGTTTGCTTCTTGAGATACTTCCATTATAATCGACTATTCATTATTGTTCTCTTCTTGTTTCTCTTCCCTTATCTCTATGTCCTCCTTTTCCTCCTCTTTGAGAACCTAAAACCTATTTGAAGAGGGATACTCTTGAGGGGGGTCATCATGAGTTTGGCTCGAAGGGGATCTTTTTTCTTTCATGGTTTCTTGATTTCATTCACCATCATTTTCTCCCTCTATCTCCTGGGCCCTTTTTTTGTCACATTTCTTAGCGAAGTATCCATGTTTGTGACAAACCTTGCATTTGAAAGTGATAGGTAATAACTCCCAATTAGATTCTATTCATGGCTAATGCATACATTTATATATTACATGTGGTGGTTGAGCTTCGTCAACCTTTTCACCTTCCTATGTAACTGATCAGCTTCCTACATAACTATTTATTTATTTATTTACAATATATAATCCCGACGGATTATATTCTAACAATCCCCCTCTTAATCTGAAGGGGTCTTCATAAGTCCGAGCAGGTTTCTGAATCTTTCAAACTTTTCTCGTCCAAGCGCTTTGGTGAAGATGTCTGCAACTTGATCATTTGTGGAACAATGTCGAAGATGGACTTTCTTGGCCTCTACATGATGTCGAATCAAATGATACTTTGTGTTGATGTGTTTGGTTCGATCATGGAATCTAGGATTCTTAGCCAGCTTGATTGCAGAAGTATTGTCAACCAATAATGGAGTGGATTTTTCTTGTTTTTCTTGCAAATCTTCAAGTATCTTCTTGAGCCATACTATTTCTTTCGTTGCTTCAGCTGCAGCCACATATTTTCCTTCTGTTGTTGGATCTGTTAGAACTGACTGTTTGCGTGATCTCCATGAGACAGCTACTGATCCAAGACTCATAGTGTATCCAGAAGTTGATACTCCTGTCTCCTTATCGCCATCAAAATATGAGTCTGAGTACCCAATAAGTTTGAAGTCATCCACTTTAGAGTACCTGAGTCCAACGTCTTGATTCCCCTTCAAGTATCTTAGAACTCTTTTTGCAGCTAACCAGTGTCCTTCACAAGGTTTATGCACGAACCTTGAAAGTATGCCAACAACATAAGAAATATCTGGTCTAGTTGTTGTAAGGTAGATAAGACTTCCTACAAGTTGTCGATACTTGGTCGCATCCTCAAATTATTTTCCTTCACTTGATGTGAGCTTCATTTTATGTTCCATTGGAGTAGATATAGGGTTGCATTCTGTCATGCAAAATTTGTTTAGTAGTTCTCCAACATATTTTTTTTGAGATAGGAATATGTACTTAGGATGTTGAGTGACTTCAATTCCTAAGTAATAGTGGAGATGTCCCATATCTATCATTTCATATATCTTTTTCAAATCTTTCTTTATGGATGATATATAGCTCTCATTGTTCCCTGTCATCAAAAGATCATCTACATACACCACAAGATACACAACAGATCTTCCAACTTTCTTTATAAACAGTGTTGCATCATCAAGATCAAAATGTTCGAAATTTAACTTCAAAAGATGCTCGGTTAACTTTTCATACCATGCACGAGGTGCTTGTTTTAGGCCATACAAGGATTTGACAAGCTTGCATGCCTTTTGTTCTTTTACTGTCACAACAAATCCTTCTGGTTGAGACATGAAGACATTCTCTTTCAAGTCTCCATTCAAGAAAGCAGTCTTCACATCCATTTGATGAACTTTCCACCCTTTCTGAGCAGCTAAAGAGAGTAAGGTTCGGATGGTAGCCCATTTTGCTGTAGGAGAAAATGTTTCTTCATAGTCAATTCCTTCCTTCTGTGCATAGCCTTTTGCTACAAACCTCACTTTGTGCTTGTCAAGTGAGCCATCTGATCTATATTTGTTCTTGTACACCCACTTGCAGCCAATTGGTTTGGTTCCAACTGGAGGGTCAACCAGCTTCCAAGTTCCATTCTTTATGACTGCATCATACTCATTCTGCATAGCTTCTTTCCACTCAACTCAAGTAGAAGCTTCTTCAAACA
>LPNX010874096.1:37230-116970 GCA_001517045.1 Pseudotsuga menziesii | reverse complement strand
AGCCCTTGTCCGCATGCATCGGTACACACCACAAAATCTTTCTCTGGATCTGCAACCTTCAACACTGGTGCACTGGTGAGAAGACTCTTCAACCGCTGGAAACTTTCTTCACATCTCGATGTCCATTTGAACTTCATCCCCTTCTTTTGCAAAGAAGTGATGGCATGTGCAACTTTGGAGAATCCCTCAATGAATCTCTTGTAGTACCCTGCGAGTCCCATGAAAGATCTCACATCTGTCACATTTCTTGGAGTAGGCCAATTCATAATGGCTTCAATCTTTTCAGGGTCCACAGATATACCCTCCTCTGAGATAATGTGACCCAAATACTGAATTCTATCTCTATAGAAGTCACATTTGCTTAGTTTTGCATACAGCTAATGCTCCCTAAGCAATTTCAATGTCAATCTCAAATTCTCTTCATGCTCCACCTCATTCTTAGAATAAACAAGAATGTCATCAAGGAAAACAAGAACAAACTTGTCCAAATACTTGCTGAAGACACTATTCATAAGGCACATAAATGTAGCTGGTGCATTTGTGAGACCAAATGGTACCACTACAAACTCATAATGCCCATACCTTGTCCTGAAGGCGGTCTTATGAATTTCTTCATCCTTGATCCTTACCTGATGGTAACCAGACCTCAAGTCAATCTTGGAAAATACCTTTGCTCCTCTCATTTGATCAAAGAGGTCATCACTCCTAGGCAAAGGGTATTTATTCTTCACAGTAACCTTATTCAATTGTCTGTAATCAATACATAACCTAAGTGTACCATCTTTTTTCTTTACAAATAGAACCGGTGCTCCCCAAGGAGACACGCTTGGTCGGATATACTTCTTTTCCAACAACTCTTGCAGTTGCATCTTCAATTCTAGCATCTCTGGTATACTCATCCTGTAGGGTGCCTTGGACACTGGTGCTACTCCTGGCACAATTTCAATAGTGAAATCAATGTCCCACTTTGGAGGAAGCCCTGGGATCTCTTCAGGAAACACATCCCTGAATTCCTGTAACACCTGATAGTCCTCCAGCGTAGGAGTTTCATCTCTCGATTCCTCCAAAATCTGAGCTGCATACAACTGGAAACCCTTCCTACAGAACTTCTTTAACTACATTGCTGAAACCTGCCTTACTGAAATCACCTTTGGAATACCCTTCACAAAAACTAGGTTCCCTTCTTCATTCATGCATTCAAAATTCTTATTGTAGTAATCCAGCTTCACCCTGTGAGCTTCTAACCAATCCATTCCAATGAGAACATCATAGGAACCAAGCGGTAGCACATTCAGATCTACATATGTGACCAATCCATTCATGACCAATGGACATTTCTCTACCACTTCACTAACCTTTCTCTTAGTTCCAGTGGTTAGCTGAACTAACCAAGACTTCCTATGCTTTACTTTCTTAAAAGTACAAATATCCACTACTCTAGGAGTAATGTAACTGTGCGTGGAACCAGGGTCAATCAAAATAGAAACAGATTGCTCAACAATCTTACCTGCTACTTCAACCACAGCTGACTGGTGATCTGCCTGGCGGTCCTCCAGTGCTGCATAGATCCTAGGAACTGCCCTTGCTACTTGACCCACTGTTTCTGCTTCTTGAACATTATAAGCTAGTCTTACACTCTCATTCTTGAGTGGGAAATTCCTGCGCATGTGGGGTCCTCCACATTTCCAACATTGAAGTGGTCCTCTATTCTGTTGTGGTTCCTTAGGCTTTTCTCCTGCTGTTCCAACTGGCTTACTCGTAGCTTGAGATGGCTGCTTCTGCTGATTCCTGAAATTAGAAGGTTTAAAACCTTTCTTTCTTTGGTCAAACTTCTCGTTCTTCTTGTCCTTCCATGCCTTATGGAAATCTGGCTTACCTTTGCTTTGCTCATAGCAATACTTAGCCTTTCTTATTGCTTCTTCAAGAGTTCTAGGTTCATAAAACTCAATTCTATCTTTGTAGGACTGAGGTAATCCACTCAAAAAAAGTTGGACCTTCACTTTTTCATCTCGGATGTACCGTACATACCTCAACAGTTCCAAAAACTTATTAGCATACTCTTCCATGGTCTGCTGTCCCAATATCAGCTCATGGAACTCCTTAATCTTGTCATCATAATACCTGTCAGAGAGGTATTTCTGCTTGAAATACTTCTTGAACTGTTTCCACTTAAGCCTCCTTTCACTGATCCTCTTCACTTGCTTGAAGTGTTCCCACCAAATGGATGCTCTTCCATTCAGATTAAATATGGCAACTCTTGCCTTCATGTTTCCTGAATAATCATGCACTTGAAAGTACTTCTTAATACCAAGAAGCCAAGCTTCAGCCTCTTGTCCAGTCTTTACCTCACCATCAAACGTAGGAGGTTTAGCTTTCTTGAATTCATATCGAGTGCGATCCCTATGGTGTCTCTTTCTTTTTCTTTTATGAGAAGAAGAACTGGAATCCCCGCTGGATTCTTCAAAATCAGATGTTCCACTAGAAGTTCTTCTCCTTCTCCTAGTACTGCTCTTACTGCCTTCTGGTCTTGCTGTACCTCGCCCAGAGTCTATCTTTCTTTGCAAGTCTGTCAAACTTTGCAACATAGCAGCATTCAACTGATGTTGCTCTTCCTAGGCTTTGATCAAGCTTCTCATAGTGGCTGCAACATCTGACGGTGTCTCTTGGAACCTCCTTCCATAAGACTCAATGTCATCATTCCTATTATGAACATTTTCTCCCATGGCATCTTCTGCTCGCTCATAAGAATCCCGAGCATCATACCCATCATGGGTTCTCATAACTGAACCACCACTTAATTATCAACTGTACTACCCGAAATACTTCCCTGGAAGGTGACTATGACTCTGCAAACGTGTTGATAACACAAACGTTAGATGCATAGCATATAAATCAAAATCACTTACCTTCTCCTGGAATAATTATAAAATTACAAGTTTTCCCAAACAAAATATTTTCTTCATCAAGAACGTCTGTCTGAGGGGGGCGACGGGGGTCAAGGGGGCTTGCCCACAATCTGGAGCATAAGATCGCTGCCAATTTCTCTTTTTCAACCCTGAAAAATTCAGTGTAAAACAACCGAAAATCCCACTGAAAAATAGTCAAAATTTGCTGAGAAATCCCATGGAAAAACTCGGAATTTTTCCTTTCCTTCCCATCGACTGTCGGATGTCTTTCCACATCGGACGTCTTAACGCTTTTGCTTCTGCAATGGCAGACGCTCTATCCCTTCCTCCTCCGATCAGCACACTTCCTCTTGCGGTGTCGGTTGTCTTTCCATATCGGAAGCCAAATGGCTTTGGCTTCCGCAACAGCGGACTTGCAAACCATTTCATCTTCCGATCGGCGACCATTTACATCGGAAGCCAAATGACTTTGGCTTCCGCAACGGCGGACGTTCGGTCATTTTCTTCTTTCGGCGGACACTTAGACAAATTTCGTGGCTTATTTCGGCATCGGCGAACTTCTAACATCGAAATCCAAATGACTTTGGCTTCCGCAACAGCGGCTCACCAAACCTTAACTTCTTCCGATTGGTGAACCAACTTCAAGCCGTAAAATTTTTGACGTGTCGGCGATCGGAGGACTTTCCCTGTCGGAAGACTTATTGCTTTTGTTTCTGCAATGGCGGCTCACAAAACGATTTCTCTTCCGACTGGCGACTGTTTACTTAGAAAATTTTCCACTTCGGGCGTCGGCGGTCTTCAGACATCGGAAGCCAAATGACTTTGGCTTTCGCAATGGCGACTCACCAAAGTCCGAATCCTTCCGCTGGTCGCCCAACACTTAGGAATTTCCACGATTTTCTTCGCATTTCCTTCTATCGTCGGAAGACTTTTGCGGTTTGGGCTTCCGCGACGACGGACGAGAAACCACTTTCCCTTCCGCAACCGTGGAAGAAATTTCCATGAACTCTTCCTACTGCTCCAACACTTAAACTATTTTTTGTTGAATTTGCAGTCTGATTTCCACTGGGCAAAGAGGAATACTACCTCTGTCACTGCACCTTTCTTGGCCCATAGAGGCCCATTGCTGCAACCCAGGCTCTGATACCATACTGTCACGTCCCCATGCCTCCGACCGGCGAAGAGGACACGACTACAAGCTTCAAACACCCGGGCTAAGAGCCCCATGAACATGTACAGGCATAAAAATTGCTGAAACAGAATGCTGAAAGAAAATGCATTGCAGTATAACATGCACATATGCAATTAATCATCATGCACAGCGGAAACCAACAGTATTCATACATGCATGCATTTAACATGTTCATCATATAATTAACAGAAAAGATAGTTGCAGAAGTAAAAGGCACAAGATCACTTATCTTATGATGAACTAGATCTGCAACCAGCTACGTCGCTGCAACGTTCCACCCAACCATAGGCCAGCGTGCTCTTTACTCTCTCAGTAGCGCTGCCACCCCCGATCTAGGCATGATTCTCCAAGGAATAAGGGAACATCAGGCTTACACGTAGCCAAGGATATACAAAACACACAGCCAAGCCAACACAGTTGGGTTTATCAGGCCATCAAGGAGTGGGAAAGGCTAAATGCTAAGCTGGTGAGCTCATTGCAGAGCCAAGAACACCCACACCAGAACTAGCCTGACCTCTAAGACACCCAAACACACACAACACAAGGAATCAGTCCCTTCTCTGGTACACAGTCCCTCAAGCCCTGCATTCCCTTCCAGTGCTGTTCAAGGGTGATGGGGAAGAAGGCCAGCCCTCTAGCTCTGTCTATGTGGTTTCCAGCCACCAGGTTTATCAAGCAAATCTAAGCCCCCATCCCTTCTCCTTATACGGTCCGAAGACCAACCATTGCACACAAGTAATTAAGTCAGTTGTCACAGCTTAAACAGAGAAAACGAATTATGAGTCATTCTTGGCCCTATCGTGGCCAAAATGACTCTCAGGTGAATTCACAACAGTCCCCAAACACAACAGCAACCACAATTCCAACAGGGGGAAAATCACAGCCCATCCTGGGCAACAAAATCACCGGGAAAAATATACACAGACCACGCTGGGGGAGAAATTACAGTCTCCCAGCCTATGGGTGAGCGTGAGCCACGATGCAGATCCCACAATCAGCCGGTGAGGGAAGGATACAGCCGCACTATTCACAAATCCGCAGAAGAAAACAACGTGTGCAAAAACCCAGGAAAAATTCTTGTTTGTGAAAATGATGAGCAAACAATTGGAAGTGCGTGAAGGTGAGCAACTACAGGAGGACGCGAAATTGCACTGCGTGGGGGTTCAGCAAATTCGTGGAGCCAAGAAAAATGTCTGCGTGAGGGATGAATAGCAAAAATCGTGAGAGCCCCCAATTGGGATGTGCGTGAAGGTTTTTCCCTGCCATTGTGAAGTAAAACGCTATGGGTGGAGTGTGCGTGAGGGTAAGGACTATCAGTCCTGCCACCCCACTCCCAAAGCAATTAACTGCCTCAACCACCAGCAGCAATTATTTAATGAGAGTGGTTGAAAGAAGACACATGGGTTTTTCTCTCATTGGCCAAAGTTTAACATTTGCCCCCCACCCTTATCCTTGTGAAAATCATGCCCCTTTCTCATTTTAGTTGCCGCGATCGTAGCTGGTCGGGTTCAATTTAATTATAGATGCATGTTTACATGATGGTCAACATATTATATGTCGCATGCCCCGATATACCATCAGTGACAAATTTAAATCCAAAACATAACTTAATCGATCAATGGTGGAGCCTTGGCCTTTGGCTCCACACCATGATCACTTACAATATATACATCATATACATCTAATGCAACGGGGTCAAAACCGGGACATTACAATTATAATTTTATTTATTAACTTTTATTATAAAATTTTATTTTTAAAATTTTTAATTGATTTAAAAAATATATTATTAACATTTAAAAAAATAGTGTATTATAACACATTTTTATTATATCCTTGGATGCGGGCGAGAGCACAACACTCCATTGGCGCGCCACACCTCGATCAGTGCACCCATCACGTGGCAATCTGCATGAACTTGGCACGTCCATCACCTCCACCAACCCGCCCTCTCGAAGCTCTTCTCGCGTGGGGGAAGATCGACATTTCATTTCTGCACCTGCAACATAGGGTGGTGACACCTTGTACTCCTCCCAAGCTTTCATGGCGACACAGAGCAATTCAATGCGAATTAATACAGGGTTTGGTCAGGCAGGGGATATCTTCAATATGGATAATTGCTTCACTATTGTTGTTGGGTTTGGCTCTACTCTGTGTCAATTTGGGTCTGCTGCGAGTTTGAAAGTCTGGTCTCGGCCCTAAGGTGGTGACCTGGTGATTCACAGGTCTACCTGGTTGTATCTCAATGCTCTACATGCAAGCTCAAGCAACCACCCTGCTCTCCTTCTCCTTCCATTGAGATTCTATCTGATAATTATGTCCAGACAACGAGGGACGCCTCGTCACGCTAGCTTGGGAAGGGGTAAGGCCCAGCATGGGTGCAACCAGCAAGTTACAGACTGGTATGAAAATCACATCTCTCCACCAGTCCGTGTCCTCGTTGAAGATTGGGAGGGGAGGGTCCTCAACCAGCGACTTGCTTCTGGGCAGGGCAGAAGCTAGGTGAACCATTATTGGATGGTCAAAAATATGTTGTGCAATCTCATGGAGGACATGTTAAGCAACTAGTCATATGCCCGAGATACCATTCTAGCAATGAAGGCCAAAACGACGGAAATGGACACCCAACTTACAGCTCTGGACAACAGATTTGCTTGGAAAGGCATGGTTGGTAATGTTGGGCATGTCGGTCTCGGGGGTGGTAGTAGTGGGAGTGCGACGGGAGGAATATCGCGGGACGCCAGCACGATTTCAGTTCCACATGCACCGCCTTTCCCCATCCCTTCAACCATGGATCCATTGTTCAAACGTCTTAAGAACATGGACAACCAAGAGTCGGATCAACAACAGCATCAGCCTCAACCTGCTCCAGAGGCGGCCACCAACAAATCTAACCCTTCGCAGGAGGAAGGATGGGGATGCCCCATCATTGAGGAGAACCCCCCATCTTGAAGCATGCTCAGACCTTCCACAGAAACGAATTATTGTTTCAGGTTTTTATTTACTATCTAGTTTGGTTATGTCTTGGTCTTCTTTTGAAAATGAACCCCGTAACTATGCCTATGTCTATGTTGGATATGATGTCCAAAACTGGGTACTTTGCTAGTCTTACCATTTTGAACAATTACAGCTCTGTTTTTCTCAGACTGCCCTCCGTTTTTTAGAGGCTTGGGTGGTGGCTTCACCACCTGAGACCTCCTCTGGTCAGGGTTTATTTTGTATATTTTGTTTTTATAATTTAATAAAACTATGCAGCTTTACAAAAAAAACACATTTTTATTATATCCAAAAATAAATTAATTTTTTTTTTAAGCTCACTCCTTTTCAAAATAATACAACAAAAATATAAAATTCAATAGCGGTGAAAAAAATTGCATAACATTATCACCTCTTTAAAAAAACATTTTCCCAAATAAATTCATATATAAAACTTAATAAAGTGACATAATTTACACTTAAAATATTTGCCGCAACTTAATAAAGTTGATATAATTTACACTTAAAATAGGTGATATCATTTACATTTAAAATATTTGCCACATGTTCCCAACAACATGGATATATATCACTTTCATGATTATACAATTTAAGGTCTTTCTAGTGGTATGGAATCATGCTACATGATAAACAAAAAAGTACAAATCATAGGAATTTCATTCACAATCTTTTGTTTAAATAACTTCATATTTTAAAATATTTTATAATTCATATTAAATAATATATTTGTTTATAAATAATAATTTAAACCAAAAATATTGCAAAGAGATGTATATTCATTTTTTGGAATTAGCATAAAATGTTTTTTAATAAAATTGTAAATCTTAAATAATACGGATTGTAGTTTTCAAAATATATGGAAGATTTCAATGAAATCTAAATTACCTAAATCTATTATTATTCTACTCTTTTTATAATTGACTTTAATAAAATATATTTAATCAATTTCTATATATTATCATAATTGACTAAATATATATTTAAATCATGGATATGTATCTCAACCATAATCATACCGACATTACATTTGAAAAAAATAGACAACTTTAGTAACAAAGTACAACAAAGTTGAAACAAAGAATTATCCAAGGAAAAAATATTTAATTCAAACTTAATAAACAAGATACCTAACTGATTAAGACCTTTAACTATGCACCATGTTTTGTTGTGTTGTGTATACTGAACGGACGCAACTACCACCACGTATTCTTTGTGGTCAATAGCATTCACAAAAAATTGAGAGGCAAATTCATTCCTTACACGCATTTGGCATTTGATGCTGACGTGTGATGTGAAATGTAGCTCAGGATGATCCATGGCCACAAGTGTCCCTTTCACTGGCCCCCTAATGTGACTCCACATCATTGGATTAGGTTGTCTCTTTATTTCGTTTGGAGGACAATTGAGTAGGTAAGGCCCCCATCAGAGTGTTCATTAGATTTTACTGCTGGGTGAAATGACATTATCAAAGGCAGTTTTACCATAACATTTTACAAGATAAATATTTCTAATCAATTTTTAATGATGGAAATCAAATTTGAAAATTTATAGTTTTTTTTAATAATAAGATAAAAAGGTTATATTATTTTTTCAGAGGATTTTCCTGGTTTTTATAAGATATATAATTTTTAATCTTTTCATCGAGATTTTGTAAAAACATTTATGGATTTCACAAGTTTGTGGTTGAAAATTATTTTATTATTTTTCTTTGTAATGTAGTTGGTGAATGTTTATTGACACAACCAACCACTTAGTTTTGTAAAGATAAATATATAATTGTATATCCATTATTTATATCAGATAGTTAGAGTTAATATAAACACAAAACAAATACTATTTAATAAACAAAAATGATATGAAAAAACAAAAACAAATTGTTAACAGTTTCTTTAATCACCCTTTAAATCTTAATCAAGATGCATTGTTCCTTTTAAGTGAAGCTTATTTAAATCTTAATCAAGATGTATTTAAGCATAACAACATAAGACTACCATGAAATGAATGAGTGCATATCTAAATGCAAATGCCTATTGGCATAATTAAATTTAGAATTTAATTTGTTGTTATTATTAAAAAAAATAGAGTTTATTATAAAAGATAGAAATAATATTAACTTTTTAACTTTATTTTAATTATAAAAAGATTTTTTTTAGAAATTTAAGTGATGTTTTCCTATACTTATGGATAATTGGTTTAATAAATATTTTGATGTAAGTTATTGATGACAACTCTTTAAACAAACCAATATATTTAGTATATATAGTAAGTATATTGTCGAGTATTGATGAAGAAGATGATGGCTATTAATATCCATCAAAATCAACTTTATTTTACTAGAATTTAAGAAATGTAAGGAATTACTTGGTTTGTTATATATTTTTATTTTTATGTTTGAAAAACTTTAAGATGAGCATTTTTAAATCATCATAGTTTTGAGAATTAAAATGTTATTGTTACAAATATTTTGAAATTGCAAATTTAATGTGGGTGAATGCATGGTATTCTAAGACAAGGTGTTATTTATCTTCAACCCTCTTAAAGTCACAATAATGACAAATTCTTTTAGTAGATGGTGTTGTAAAAATTATCCAAAGCATTGTTTCACTATGGAGCTAGTGAGAGTTTGTTCATATTTTAGTAATGTTGATTTTCTTCTTTATGCCACTTTAAATAGAGAGATATTTTGACCTTATACATTAGAATTCATCACCTCCTTATATATCTTAATTTTCTTATCCTGTAATTCTTATAGCACCACAATTTATATTTAAATTTGGATGTAATAATATTTTTAATACTATTGCTATTCCATAGACTAACCTCTTCTTTTATTCCATAATGATTTAGCAACATTTGGCATCTTTATGCCAACCTTGCTTAAGATATATGTAGTTTTCAGTGGGTTTTGAAGCAATCTTAAGAATCCTCTTGTTTTCCATGTTATTTATCTTGTTCTTGCACATTAAGTACCTAGGAATAACCATGCTCTCAATAAGGAAAATATTCACTTATATGAGAAGGATACGATGGAGTGTTTTGCCTTTAATTTTGGGATTATAAGATTTTTTGGATTTGTTTATTTAAAAAAAAATCAAGTCCTGAGATTTCCACCATCCATTTATCCCTTTCTCAATATTATAGTTCCAATTAAGTTTGCAATGACGATCGATCCAAAGATATCTATATGAAGTCACCTCCTCCACACTATTGTTGTCATACACAAAATTAATGTAAGTGGTCTTTTTGAATTTGATTGTTATAACTTGTGTTTTGTTAGTGTGAAACATCATACCTATAGTTTATTAAAAATCATTCTCTAGTAAGCCATATACATTGCCACACATTGTTGATACCTAAATTGTTATGAAAAAACTATTACATCAAACCCAAGGGATATAAACCAAGCAACTATATGCATAGATCTAGCCAAATACCAATAACATTATGACAACCCACTTAGCTAACACATTGGAATGTGTGTGTGTGTGCGAAATAGAATTTGTATATCATATATATAATTATCTCTCTCTCTCTCTCTCTTTATATATATATATATATATATTGACATTGCTACATATTACTGATAGCTAAATTGTCATGTAAACATACATAGGGAAGTATGTCCACAAATTCCAATCTTCAATCCAACCATCCACTTAATGAGTTTTCTTTTTGTTGGGTGAAATATATATCTCGGGAAAATTGAGTGGGAAATTCTCCTCATTTTGAGAACGATGCCCAGGGTAAACTAAATTTTGTAGAAGCATGAGGCTTCGTGAACACATGGCTTAAGGATGTTACAACAATTTACTCATTAAGAGCTCAACATTTCACTTATATGAATTGAAATTATTCCTCCCAAGCACCCAAGCTAGATTGAATTGATCAGCCACTTAATGAGTTGTCTAAACTTCTGAAAAACTTCCCTCTAGACATTGAAGTCTAGAGATACATGAAGTCAAACTTCCCATAAATGTCAAACTCTAATCATCTTTACCCCGAAGGCGTTTTCCCTATGGAGACGCAGTCTCAAAGATTCCTCGTCTCCCTACCCATTCACAGTTCGACAGGTGTCATGTCAGATTAGCCAATTGATCGTGGACAAGTGTTGTGTTGATCAATGAGAATTTTTTTCTTCTTCTTTTTAGTCAGGTCTCGATTCTACAATCTCAATTTGTGAACTTCTGTCCCGTATATTGTTGGTGTCCTCTGTGTTACAGTCATTCCTGCATGTGAATGGATTGATGGATTGATTGGCAGTTGCAGGTCATTCTTTGGAGTTGGTGTTTAGCTAATGCATTTTATTTGGGTCCCCGCTTCTGCCATCTCGATAGGCGGACTTCTGCCCCATAGACCATTGTTGTCATGTGTGTTACGGTCGTTGCTGCAAGTGAATGGATTGGTGGATTGGTTGCTAGTTGCAGGTTGTTCTTTGCAGTTGTCGTTTACGGTGTTTTCCTGACAAATGGTTTGCATGTATTATGTACTCTTCCATCTGTTGTCCTAAACCACCGGTCCGGGTGATTTTTTTACAGGATTTTACAGTTCTTGCCCGCGGTTCATTTATCTCGAATCGGGAAACTCATTCTCGATGATATTGTGGAGTTTTGCTTTACTGGTTTTTTTGGATTTAGCGGACGCTATTCTGGACGAGTTCTCTGTCTTTACACTCACAATTTGGCCAAGCTTCCGTTTTACTGGTGCTTCATTGAAATCAATACAATTTTCCCATGTCCCTTTATCCACTGGCATTAATGTTTCATCAATGCATTGTTGTTCAATTAATGCAAGAAAGCTTGTCATATGATTCCGACATGGGTCAATATCTTCATCTTTGCTCAGCTTATGGAGATATTGAAAACCATGTTACAATACTACATTTGTCACATTTGTTGTTGCACTGCCTTTGCTTTGCGCATATAAATAGACCTTCAGGTAACCACATGTTTATTTTGGTGCGCTTCATTAACACTTCATAGTTTGCAGTTTCTTTAAATTTGCAAGTATTCCTTGAGTATGTCCCCTGCTTTGTTTTGTTGTTATTGTTGCTTTGTCTGATTATTAGTTATTAACATATTTTCTTTTGCAGTTTGCAGTTTCTTTAAATTTGCAAGTATTCCTTTAGTCTGCTGAAATTTTTTGAATATTCATTTAGTCTAATTACGAGATGTTTCAACACCCTTACTTTGTTTTGTTGTTATTGCTGCTTTGACTGAAAGAGAATGACATAATCCTTTCTTTGTTTTAGTTCAACTAAATAAGGCAACTCTGAAGCTCCAAACGGAAAACGCCTTTGATTGAGGATTTTTTTTTCTGTGTTTCCTCAACCCGCAACCCGCATTTTGCGGGATTGGTTGTTGCCTCCTAGGAAATTGTCAGATGTGGGTTGCAGGATGAGGGTGGTGAATGAAATATTTTTAAGTAATCTCGTACCCTGCAACCCACATATTGTGGGATTGCACGTTGCCGCCTGGAAAATGCGGGATGTGGGATGAGGGTGGTGAATGAAATATTATTTAGTAATCTCGTACCACACATCCTGTAGCCCGCACTTGCGAGGTGCAGGTTGCGAGATAGTGGATTATATATTAATCTATATATTGTATTAAGAAGACTAAACGAATAGAATTAAGAATTACAATATTTATAGTGAAAGTACATATTTTCTCACAAAGTTTGAAAAAAAAATTACTACTGATAGTGCTCCTGTTAGTTTCAAAATTATTTAAGATTTACAATATTTATAGTGAAAAATTGAAATATGACACAAATTAATCTATTAATGTTTATTGAAAATTTTGAACAACTACCATAGAATCAATCTCCAAAGTGATTGTTTCTTGCCCTTTTTCATTTCACAGAAAAAAATTGAGTCACACTATGGAGAGTATGCTAACTGAAGATTCTATGTCACTCTTGTTGCATGGTGCTGTCAACATTTTCCCGCTGGTACAAGTCTCCTCGTTAAACCAAGTGAACTCACTGAACTCATCATCTATTCGGTTCAAAATTTCTATCTCAGACAGGCTTCACAAGCATGAGATATTACTTCCAACTATATATAGTAGTCTTGTAGAAACTGGACAGCTCAAAGAAGGATCTATAATCAAACTTACCAAGTGTACATCGCACATTGTACATAGTGTAACATATGTTTAATTTCCATTTTGTCTTTGTCCACTTAATCATTTTCACCCTATTCATGCATCCAATGTTTTTTTATCTTATTCAACTCTAACATACTTCTTCTCATAGGACTATCGCATTGCTTGCACTCGAGGTTGTCACAGTGGATGCAGCGATTATTGGAGATCCTCCACCTTACCACTTACATGTACCTTCTCCCTCCAAGAGTTGTTCCTCTGTTCTAGTGAATCCTAGATCAGTAGATGATAACCCTGCCTTGGTTGCATCAACTATTCCATTCACATCATTGACCTATTCTAGCAAAGTATGGAACATTCAAGGTCAATTTATTACCAAGACAAAGCTACACGAATATGGAAACCAATGAGGGTCTGGAAAAATATTTGGCTTTGACATTGTTAATGCTTCACATGATGAAATACATATATATGCATTCAATGAATTGGCACTCTCTTTGTATGAACAAATACATATAGGAATAGTGTACATAGTATCAAATGGCACAGTGAAAGCATCCAATCCAATTTTCAACCATTTGAAAAGCCATAATGAGATTTTCCTAGGTTCCTCCTCAACCATCCAACCATGCTTAAATGAATACCCCTTAATACCTTTTTTTTGCTTTAACTTTAAAACTATTCATGGATACAAACTATACCTGTCAATTCCATGGTGGACCTTGTTGGCCTTGTAATTTCAGTTTCTCCATCATCCACAATATGAAAACAAGATGGCATTGAGACTGTTAGGCGCACTATTGGACTCTGTGACATGCTAGGAAATAGTATTGACATAACACTTTGGGGTGACCATTGCCAAATTGAAGGAACTGAACTTCCCAGCCTCTGTGGTTTACCTATGCCTCCAACTGTAGCAATCAAAGATGGCTGCGTTATAGAATTTAATGGAAAAACTATTGGAACTATTTCCAACACTACTGTTTTTATAAACCCAGATATTGAACAAACTTCAATTCTCCAAAACTGGTTTCATGAAAATGGATTTCGTTCAGCATCACCATCGCTAAGCCGAAAGTTCAAAGCCTCTCACTCAGGTTCTCGTAAAGTTACTACCATCAAGGACCTGCAAACTCTTCAATCATCTAAAAAAGCTGTTTGGTACTCTCTTGAAGCAACAATCACAAATGTTAACATGGATGACTTTTATTTCCTTGCATGCCCTCTTTTTGTTGACGGAATACAATGCATGAAAAAGATTGCTCATAAATTTGGAGACATCCGGCATTGTGCTAAATGTGATGGAGAGTTTCTTGAATGTGACTACCGATATATACTAAAGGTTGACTTGGAAGATGTTACCGGATCCATTCATGGTGTGATAGCATTTGATGATGCTGCAAACCAACTCATGGGAATTTCTGCAAAAGATATGTGTCTTCTCTCAACTGAAACAACATCACTTGATGAAATAGTGTAGAGAATCTGCAACAAAAAATTACTTCTTACTCTATCAGTTAAAACAGAGACCTTCTACGGACTTGCACGCCTAAAAGTTGTAATTGTCATGGTTGAAAACACATAAATGACAATTTCAGATGGACACATAAATATATACGTTTTTTCAAGTTGGTACTTAACCATTCTTCATTCTTCATAATGAATGCTTTCAATTCTCAATTTTAAGTCATTGTTTCATTGTTCAACATAGCAGGGTATTTTTTTTACTCTCTTGTAGTAACACTTTCTTGCAGTTTCATACTTCCAATGTATAGGCTATTACCCACCATTTCTTATGCAAATCGGTGTAAAAACCTATATGGTAGT
Source organism: Pseudotsuga menziesii (assembly GCA_001517045.1). Lineage (NCBI taxonomy): Eukaryota > Viridiplantae > Streptophyta > Pinopsida > Pinales > Pinaceae > Pseudotsuga > Pseudotsuga menziesii. The sequence goes on along the minus strand of LPNX010874096.1, from coordinate 101,944 downwards.
TTTTAAATACAATACTATTTTGCTATCATGTTTTTTATAAAATGCACAACTTTGTTATCTTGTTTCTGGGCATAACTTTTGATTACCCTGTACATAACAATAATTACAGTAACTTATTTTTTCATATATACTTTCTCACACTACACTTTGTTCTTCTAAAATTCCGTTTTCTTACAATTATCAAATTACAACTTGAAAAACAAAATTTACTCCAATTATATTATTTTAAGCTACATTCTTACTTCCCCCTATGTTATGAATTCACGTTTGTTTTTTTTCTTCTGCTTTATATCCACATAGTTTCCAGTCAATACATGTACAAAATGTGTTTCTGCCAACAATCAAAGCTTCTAGGTGTTTAACAAGGTTACAATTATCTTGTAGGAATTATGCCAACTCATGACAAGGAACAATCCAATGCATGAAGAAGAGTTTTATATGCATAAGACAGAGATAAAACCAACAAGAAACAATGTCATCTTTACAGGGATGCTCTTATGCATGTCAATATGTCTTGTTCAAATTCTCTTGTAGAACCTGTCGACTCAGCTTCACTTCCATCTCCTGTACCAAATCCATTGAACAACCAACTCAATGATGCACATCAACGATTTCGTAAAAAAATGGACCAACTAACTGATTTGCATGTCTGCTCGATTAGCAAAGAATGTTACCCTGGTACTGTAACAAAAAAGCTCCATGAGGCATACACTTGTTCACGTTGTATTGTAGAACGAAAAGGGCATCGCTTTTCATTAGATAACAATATGGATCCGAGGAAGCAACCACCTGTCCTTGCAGTACTTACATAGGTTGAAGAGATGTTCATTAGTCGTAAAATCCCATATTGCAAGTCACTCATGCTCGTGGTGGTCAATATAAATACTCTGGTCATACTATTTGCTTCCCCCAAGGCATTTCCAACATTGCGACATACCTACCGTATTTAGTATCAGAACTTGACATACTCGTTGTTCGGAAATGCAATTCTACAAACAAACCATATGAACTGTTTGTTAGTCGAACAAATGTTCTTGCTGCCCTTCAATTCAAAATGGCAAACGACCCATACTACAAGGATGTACAAATCAACCCAATTGCATTAGCTTCTTTGCCACTTATTTCAATAGACATTTCACCTTTGATTCCGCATCTTAATAGCAATGCTACTTCATCTCACCCGCAAAGCTTATCCTGTATAGATCAACCACCAAATTCATTTGAACCCTATGAATTGCAATCCTCGTCATTTATTTCAACACAAACCAATGCTAGAACTGAAGTTGAAGAAATTAGACAGTTGTTACACCTACCAAATATCCCACTACCACCTTCCATAGATTGGCCCCCTATAGAAATGTCCACTATCAATGAGTACACCACAGAAGGCCTTCTTTCCATGCCTTTTCCAACTTTGTTTCCCATAGGTACGACAATGCTATTACAACCACGCATTCATCAAGTTGATATGCACAAATATGCACTCCACCTTATTCGCTATCACGACAACATATTTTCTCAACATCCTCGCTTCTGATACTACATATACAATCTAATTATGCGTCATCAAAGTAATAGTACTGCCTCTTTTTTTGTCAAAAAAAATATGGAAGATACTCTACCTTCGATAGTACATGAGCTTGTCAACCAATTGCAAGACATGCCAAATGATAAAATTGGTGAGCGGGTTGCAAGATTTGGGTCTTCATTACGTGGAACACAATCATATTGGAACAAAAGTAGAGCTAAACTAACAAATATGATCAATAAATAAGGTACACCAACATTCTTCTTCACCCTTAATGCAGCTGACACAAAATGGTTAGATTTGCATGCTCTAATGCCTGGTAAAGCTCCTAATGATTCAGGTCAAGTTTATCAATGGAAAGTTCACAACATCATATCAAATCCACATATTACATCACAATACATCCACAATAGATTCAAAACATTTCTTGAAGAGGTGCTTCAAAAAGGTTTTCATATAATCGATTATTGGTGCAAGTATTATACCATCTATTCCTTTCTATTTCTCTCTATCTATTTTTATCTTTATACAATTTATTTCTAATATATGCTTTTTCCTCCCATCTAGATATGAATGGAAACATAGAGGATCCACTCACATTCATGGTTTTATTTGGTTGGCAAATGCACCAAATATGGACACGTTAGATTGGGAAGACGATGTTGCAGTTGAAGCTACAAAAAAAAAATTGACACACATGTGACAGCTTGGAATCCTCGTAATTCCCACTTGTCCACATCTGAGTCTCACCATTCTACTACAAATGATCCATGCAGTCTTTCATCACCATTGATATTTGCATCAAACTACTCAACTGACTATGAAGAACTTGTCAATTTTGTTCAAAGGCACACCAAATGTTCAGAGTCAACTTGCCTTCGCAAGAAAGGAACATCTCTCCAATGTCGCTATGGTTTTCCATATGAGCTGCAAGCTACTTCTTCGTTATTCATTGATCAAAATGGACAGAAAACCTACTATCTTGAAAGAAATGATCCTCTTCTAAATATTCACAATCCTACCATGCTTTCAATATGGAGGGCTAATGTTAATTGCCAACCTGTTCTTTGTAAACATGCTATCCTCAAATACGTTTCAAAGTATGCATCAAAAGTAGAGCCAAAATCATAAACCTGTCATGCCATTCTATCTCGACTTGCACATGTTGCACCAAGTGAAAGCCCCATTCTTCAGTCAATCTAACAATTTATTGCACAAACAGTTGCAGAAAGAGACATTAGTGCACAAGAGACGTGTCACATGCTACAAACACTTCCTCTTGTTCTTTGTAGCCGTCACTTCTTTTTCCTAAACATGAGCCAAACTGTGTTCCGTCGTGTTTGTAATGATACTAATAACACCCTTGCAATGCCCCCCTTCATTTTTTCTTACATGCAAAGACCCATTGATCTTGAGCATCTAAGTCTGCTTGAAGCTGCTCGTTGTTGGTGTTTCTCTCCTAATAGGAAAAAAATCCATGGAAACAAAACTTGTGTGACAAAATTGTCAGAGTCTATCCACATTTCACTTCCATTCCTCCCTCTGATTCTTCATCTTTTGAACCGTTTTGTTGGAGTGAACTTCTTCTATACAAACCTTTTCGGTTTATCCCTCATGATATTGGAACCACAACTTTTGAAATTTTTTCTCATTGGCATTAGATTAAAGGCACATATGTTGTGTGGCATATTGAACGTACAAAAGAAGAACCCTCTACACCTCTATCTGATGGTTCAAACTCTGATGCTATTACGTTTCCGTTGTCCCATACCATGGATGAATGGGAACTTCTATCTCAAATGATACCAAGCAATAACATTGAAGTTAATGACCTTGAAATGCTTGGCCATCGTGAATTTGACAAAAATAGCATAACAATATATGCACCGAATTGCATGAGACAACAACATCATTCATTGAGGTGAATCGCTTATCCATTCAACTACATGAAGATATCCCGTACTTCTCCAATTCTCCTCATTCCTTGTCTCCCACACAACACATAGCCTTGGCATGTCCCATTTCAGTAACAGTACATTTGCTCAACCGCTAAAACTGGTTATTCAAGGTACTGCAGGAACCGAAAAATCTTACCTCATATCTTGCCTCAAATTTGCACTTCAAACTGCATCTAAACAAAATGCCTACCCACTTCTTCTCCTTGCTCCAACTGGTGTTGTTGCTTTTAACATACATTCATCTACAAAACATTCTGCTCTTCGAATACCCATTGGTGAAATGCACCCTCTTGAAGGCCAATCCCTTTCAAAACTTCAAGAAGAACTTCTCCATATTCGCTATATTCTCATAGATGAAATGAGCTTTATTGGTCCAAAAATGTTGACTCAAATTGATGCACGCTTATGTCAAGCTTTCCCCTTGCAATCTACAATCCCATCTGGTGCTTGTTCCATAATTATTCTTGGTGACTTTGGACAATTACCTCCTATAAAAGACATCCCCATTTATGCGGGCTCATCTATTGGAACTAATCTTTGGCGTACATTTGATACTTTTATCACACTTGAAACAATTTTCCGACAAGCTGGAAATAGTGCTTCTCAAACTGCCTTTTGGTAACTCTTGCTAAACCTTCAAAATGCAACACCAACTGTTGAAGATTGGGCACTCCTAATGACAAGAACAACCTCTTGCCTTTCATTTGTTGAAAATTCTTCATTTGAACAATCTATCCATTTGTATTCCACAAATAGCTCTGTTGCACTACACAACAAACACATGCTGAAACAAATTAATATGCCAATTGCACATTGCTTTGCAGAACAACATAACCAAAATGCCCATCAATCCATTGATGATGAACAACTGCCATTAAAGGTCCTTCTTGATGTTGGTCAACAAGTCATGTTAACTGCTAATTTATGGGTTCAAGTAGGACTTGTTAATGGCTCACTTGGGAAAGTCATTCATATTGTCTACAAGTCAAATGAGATACCTCCTACCTTGCCATCATTTGTTGTTGTCGAATTTGTGCATTACAAAGGACCCTTATAGGATTATTCTAATCCTATTTATGTTCCAATATCTCGAATAACAAGAGGATCACGTAGACAAATACCACTTTGAATGGCATGGGGTTTAACAATTCATAAAGACCAAGGTATGACCCTAAAAAATGTAACAATAGATATTGGAAACATTGACAGACAAGGACTTACATTCACTACAATATCAAGAGTTACATCTATTTCAAGCATACGCATTTCTCCACCTTTCTCTTTTTCCAGATACTCTCGAATGCAAGGCAATCGATATGTTGAACGTAGAAAACAATGAGGAAAGCTTACTTGCTTCAAAGTCTTTAAAACCACTTTCTACTTGAATCTCCTCATTATCTGCTATATAGATGTACTATTTTTATTTGGTCACTTGTTTATGTAAAATATGTACTACTTTTTTGACTTGATAGTGAATTTAACAATATACATATATACTTCATTACATTTTTTATTATTTATTTATTTCTGGTTTGTAAATAAATTAATTACTGAATCTCAGTTAATCAATGAAATAGATAAAGACAGTTCATAAAATACATTTCATGAGACTTTATCCATGCATTTAGAAGTAACAGAGATAAATCAAATTTAAATAAACACATTAATTGATTGCAAATGAATCAGAGTATTATTTGATCATTTGGAACACAAAGACCAACATCTGTCAAAGAAATTTAATAGATAAGTACAAGAGATATGGAACTATAACACTGTTTTTTTCCAGAAATTCATGCAATAAATTACACAAAACCTTTACAAAGACAGAAGTAATGTTCAATCCCTTGCATCAGTCTCCCCCCTCCAAAATTTCCAGAGGCCTCATACATTAGAGATCATGACTTAAATAATTATTACAATCAAAGGAATTTCCCCTCAAAGGGGATGAAAACTAACAAAGCTCATATCCTAAGTAATCTCTCCAAATCTTCCAAATTCATAGCAGCTCCTCAACATCGGGGTAATTGGCAGATTCAACGCCAACTTGAGCATTGCACCTATGATCTTCAAGCTCATTATTTACCCATTTATGCCATAATCAGATGAAGATATGAATCTTCCCTTCCATTACGAATGGCTGCTTGATCAACCACTCCAGATCATGTATACTGATGCAATCAAGTCCCTTGATTTTCTCCTCTTCTTCATCCCTACGTTGCTCAACTTGCTTGATCACCAACCTAGGCGGACAAGATTTTTCAATAAGGACCATGGTAGGAAAAGACAAGTCAATCATGATATTATCAACTGCATACCATGTCCTGCAACAAATAGCTTGTGCTCTTTTAATAGATTCACCTATTGTTTCTTCTAGGTCTTCCCAGGTTCTCAGAATAGCTCTAACTTTCTTTAATTGGAACTTAGTAAGAAAAGTAATATTGCCAGGCTTATCTTTCATATATCTTTTCCAATCAACCACTTCATCATAGGACTTAGAAGCATGTTTTCTCTTCTCCACCAAGTCTTCTAGAACAACATACATTTTATCAAACACTGTGTGAGTTTCAAAGATATTATCTAAAGTTTTGAATAAATCACAGACCAAACAATAGTGTTCCATGTTGATTCTGATAGCAAGTTCTTTGAATTCTTCTTTTGAAAATTTAGAAAACGAGGATGAAGCTACACTTGCAGTTGCATCTTCAATCTCTTTTACCAACAATTCAACCTTCTGAGCCAGGGTGACATTAACAGTCCTTTCTCTTTGTAGTTCTCCGCTGAGGGCAACATTCATCTCTTGAAGTTCATCACACCTGTTCTCATGTTGCCTTTTAAGCTGCACCAGTACCTCTTTTAGTCTACTAATTTCTGCGTCTTGCTTATCAAAATCCCGGTTCAAATTGTTCATAGCATCACAGTTGGCTCCTATAAAAGCCCCTAAGACAGATGCAGCATCAGTGGCATATGCCTATGGATCACTTGATCATTGAGTCCACACCACCTAACTTACATTAGACATATCCATATCACCCTGGTCTCGATTCCTTTTCCTACCTTTCCTCACCATTGATCTATCAATTTTGCTGTAGTGATATTCTCCTAGAGATACCACAAAATCTTCATTGAATTCTTCCCTTACCTCATTAATGTGGGGTATACTGATGCCAGTGGATATCACGGAATTAGTTTGAGTTGTGGTGATAGAAGGGATAGTCATAGTAACAGGGGAAGTACATGGGGAAAGGTTCATATTCTGAGCAGGAATAGATTCAGGAGCTGAGGGGATGTTAGGAATTGTAGTCTCAACTGATGAAACTTGCACAATAGAGATCTTGGATGGTGAGGATGAGTCTGCTGAAGTTTCCTCAGCTACCGATAAAGACACTGAACTGATTGAAGGGATATGCAATGAAGTCTTGACAACTATATATACGTCAGATGTAGGAATAGGTATATCTATAGAAATAGGTATCATAGATTCAGGTAGACACGTAGCATCCTTATAAAGTTGATTCACGAAAGGTGTTACATAAGAACGATCAGATAATGAGGATAATGCTATTATAGATGAAAGAAATATTGCAAAAGAAGACGAAGCAGAGTGACTTGAAGGTTGAGATGGAGGAAGAGAGGATGAAAGATTACCATTGCTACCATTAGTGAGATTTTGGAAATCATTACTTGTCTCAACAGTAACAGGCACAGGAGAACTTCTTCCCTCCTCTTCCTCTAAATGAGTTAGGTCAATAGTAGGAACAGGAATAGAGATCTTTATCTTCTTAACAGGTTTATCCTCAACCTGAGTCTTTTCAGGTTGAGTCTTTCTAACCACAGTAGCTACCTAGACAGTTTCAGCTCCCTGAGATGTTGCAACTTCTTGCGTATCTAGTGCTGAAGTCAACCTATTCAGTGTCTGTTTTATCTGCTCTGAAGTTTGCAAATAGTCTTTAACCTGCTGTTCCATAGATGTCTGGGGAATTTCTGTCATGGGGGATTTCCCTTTATCCAAGCCCAAGCTGGTTTCTATGGATGCAATTTTAGATGCCAAAGCCTCTTTTGCTGAAGCTCGAGCTTCCTTTTCTTCTTTGTCTTTTGTCAACCTTTCCAAGATGTCCAATTCCATAGACTTGAAATGTTTTACCCTATCCCTAATCTCTTTTTGGTACTGCGGAATATGGCTTTGCTCTTCTTTGCTTTTCGCCCTTGCTAAAACTTCAGAAAATGTATCCACTCCCTGATAAATAAAATCATCAGGAGTTTCCTCATGAACATAACCGGCTTTAAAATGATTTTGCTTTAGGTGTAAATCAACAATGCCTTTAGGATCATGCTGTCTTTTGCATGCAAAACCAAGTTTTTAAGTGACATGATATGGTCACTCAGCTCCAATGCCCAAGTAGAACAGGGAATGCTCAAGGATCCAAGTGTAATAGGAAACCTAGGCCAAAATTTTCTCTTTGGTGCAGCACATTTCTTATAGATTCCTTCTGTAATTGTCTGAAATGAGATCTCTTCTAAGACTAACCTATCTGGGATGACTTTAGGCAACATGTGAGATGCGTTATTTCCATAAACTCTGATGTAGGTGAAAGATTGACCCACATACCAGTCTCCCATTGTGGCTATGAGAGCTTTTGCTTCTGGTGAGAAAGTAGGGGCTTCTTTGTTGAAAATTAGAAAGTATACAAAGCCAAGGAAAATTTCACATATATCATAAAACCTAACCACATAGTTTCCATCCCAAAGCTCGAAATGATAAATATGTACAGGCGGGGTCGACAATTCCCAACTCCATCCCAAATTAGGGTAACAAAAATCAGCACAGAAAACGTCCACAATGAAGGAAGTGAGATAAAAGTTGGGCTTTTTCTTAGCAGTCGCTTTCTGGAACTCTTGAATAGCATTTTTAAGTTCCAGTGACAAAATTGAGGCCCAAGGGAAAGCTTCACCTGTGGTAATAATGTGATGAGCGATCGAAGCCCATTCCTGTTTGAAGAACGAACAGTTGGGAAGGCCATAAAGCTTGCACAACATCGCAACTAACATGGAATAAGGTTCTTTGAACCACTCGATAGGGTATAATTGGTCTTTGCTCTTGCAAAATTTACAGGGTTCATTCATCCAGGATTTAAGCATTTGATCGAAATTGAATTTGGATTTGGTAGTGTTAACAAAATCTGCATCTAGGAGCTGGGTATAAGGTTTAAGAGCATAAATCCTGAAAAATGTTTCTGAGTGGAAATTGGCTACTTGAGACCTGGTACTGGTATTGAAAGAATGGTCTTTCACATTGACATGTTTAATAATCCATCGCACAACATCATTATAAGGTAGGATAGGTGGTCTGGCAATGATCATATGCAAGCCAGAATCTCTAATTCTCTCATAAACTGTTTGGTCATTTTGGAAATCTGAGAGGTTATTGTTATTGATAATTGAGTAAACCATGGCCCATTCTAAATGATAAGTTTCACTGACACAACTTCTAGTATCAGAAAAAACACCAAAGTTCAGGTCTCTGGTTAACATATCCTTCTGGAGGTTTTTACTCCTGGTGATTCTGGGGGTTTTGGATGTCGCCATGTGTCATTTTTTTGAATATTTATACCAGAAGTTAAAAACTGAATTATACAGTAAGCACAGTAATCAATTCAAAATGCGATACAACAACCTGGTAACCAACTTGAAATTGCAGTAATCACTGTTGGAGTCGCCAGGTAAAATCTGGAGGTAAAAATCGCACAACAGCAAAAACAATGAATAATCGTAAATCAAAACTATCATATTTATAATTGCCGAGAAATAATAGAGACTGTCAGATGAGGGTAAAAAGAAAATAAATGGTCAGGATCAGCTTTGTGGGATGCGATATCAAAAACAAAATTTGCAAGTTTATTAATTGTTCCGTAACCCACATTCCGCAACTTGCGGGTTGTAGGACGCGGGAACGCAAAATAGCACAAACTTTATTCAATTAGCTCTGCATCCCGCATCCCGCAATGTGCGGAATGTGGGTTGCGGACTTCCTATTATTTTCGTTTGGTTTGTGTTTTCCCACAACCCGCATCCCACAAAATGCGGAATGCGCGATGCAAAGCTAATTGAATAAACTTTGTGCTATTTTGCGTTCCCGCATCCCGCAACCCGCAAGTTGCGGAATACGGGTTGTAGAACAATTAATAAACTTTCAAATTTTGTTTTGATCTCACATCCTGCAAAGCTGATACTGACTATTCTTTTTCTTTTTACCCTCATCTGACGGTCTCTATTATTTTTCGCGAATTATAAATATGATAGTTTTAATTTACGATTAAAATTAACACATAAAAACTCTCCTGCACCCACGTTTGTGGGATGCGGGATGTGGGTTTGAAAAATGAAATGTTTCCCGCAGTCCACAAGTTGCAGATTTGCGGGTTGCGGGATGTTAAAACAATCCAAACAAAAATTCATCATTCTACATTCAAAATTTGGGCTCCTGTGTCATAATGACATGGGATCTGTTGTACTTACAACAAGACCTCACATAGTCATGCTAGAGGCCATTCTATTTATATCATTGCACCAAGTTACCCCTGTCAATTGCTTTTAAATATCCAAGTAACATGTATAACATGAAAATTTAATGTCCCATATCTATTATCAAATCAAAAGAGCAACCAAAGGAAATAAAATGCACCCAAATCCATGTTCACCAGAGCATGAGGCTTGCAGTTTAGTTTGTATATCTCTTTTAATTCTCAACGGATTCTAAGCTAGGTGAGATCGATTAACATGAATCAGTGCTACTTGTGAACTTAGAAAACTACTATGCTAGGTATACTTTATATTATTTCGTGATGAGGTATATATATATATATATATATATATTAATTAAAAGTAATTAAATAAAAACTAAACTTGAATAATAAAAAAATTAGATATAAATATGTAGAAATTTCATAAACTCTTAAAAAAATCAATCTCATTATTTAGAATACTTTGAAAAAATTATAATGATTTTATACATGAGCATGTGGGAATTTCATAAACTTTAAAAAATAAATCAATCACATTATTTAGAATAATTAAAAAAAATGAAATGGTTTTATTACAACAGTTTTACTGATAATTGTAATGATATTTGAAAGACAGTCTATGTCACCGATGATTATGACCTTCCATCTTCCATCCATACACAGTTGAAAGCAAGGGACAAAAGCCCGTGAGAACATGTCATTTAAAACATATAGAGTAAAAAATTAAATTGAATAAAAGACTCAGATGGATTTGCATAAATTAACAAATTAACATATGTATTATCGAATTTATTGTGTAATCATTTGCAGAAATAGATACATATTTTAATAAAATAAGCTCTACTAAAAGCTTATCAGTACATGAGTCACTAACAAGGCTCTGAATAAATGTACTACTTGATCACAAAATACTAACAGTAATATTGAATCATCTGAAACAAGAAAACTCATTATTCATTAAGGAAACTTAATCAAATAAACAAAAAGAGACATGAAAAAATATCATTACTGTATTAAATAGATTTGCACAAAATTACAAAACCTCAATTAAACAGAGGTATTTCCAAACTCTTGTCCAGATTTTTGCCTTCCAAAAAGTCGCTATTACATGTGAAACCCACCCTTAAAATAATTATTACAAAAAGTAGATTTCCATCAAATTCTGATTGACAAATCTAAATAAAACTAATATCCAAGGAAATCCTACCATCTGCTCCAAATCCCTAGCAATTCCTCAATGTTGGGATAGTTAGCTGATTCCAAACCAAGTTGAACATCACATCTATAATTCTCCATTTCCTTTTTAGCTAACTTATGCCAGATGCGGATGTAAATGTGGACCTTGCCCTCAATAGCCAACGGTTGTCTGATTAAGCGATTGACATCCTCAATTGTTATATGATTGAGCCCTTGGATTTTCTCACTTGCTTCATCTCTCCACTGTTCAACCTGCTCGATCATCAATTTTGGAGGACAGACGTTTTCAATAAGATTTACTATGGGAAAAAACAAAGCCTCCATGATACTGTTAACAACATACCATCTTCTTGCACACACAGCATGTGCCTTTTTTATAGTCTCATCTACCTTCTCATTAAGATCAAGCCAAGCACATAATACTGCTCTAACTTTCTTTAGCTGAAAGTTGCTGAGGATGATAATGTTTTCTGGTTTGTCCTTCCTGTACCTTTGCCAGTCTACAATCTCATCCAAAGCCTTTGAAGCTTTCTCCCTCTTTTCCATGTGATCTTCATGTACAACGACCATCTGACCAAAAGCAATATACGTTTCATAAATATAATTTAAACTATGAAACAACTCAGTTATTAACTCATAATGGTCCTCATTTCTCTTGATAGCTAACTACTTAAATTCTTCTTATGAAAACCTAGAGAACAAAGAGGAATCTGCACTTGCAGTTGCATCTTCACATTGCTTTTCAAGCGAATCTATCCTCTGTCTAAAGGCAACATTTGAGATCTTCTCATTTTGCAGCTCAACCTGAAGAAAGGAACTTTTGACCTGTAGTTCAGTGTACTTATCCTCAGATGTCTTCTTAAGATTAGCAACATGAGCCTCATGTTCCCTTTTACTCTTCTCAAGTTCTTCCTTCAACTGGGTTATCTCTTCTTTCCTCCTGTCAAACTCCTTGTTTAAATTGCTAACATCATGGATATTGGAACCTGTGAATGCACACAAAGCAGCAACTGTATCTGCTACATCTACCTGTGGGTCACCGGACTGCTAAGTCCAAATTATTTGCTCAGAAATAGATACTTCGATCCCAGTTTGATCCCTACCCCTCTTTTTTCCCTTTCTGATCACTGAAACCTATAATAATATTCTCCAAGAGAGACAATAATCTCTTCATCAAATTCATCTCTTGGATCAATGGATCCAGATGTGCTAATCACTGTGGACACTAAAGAGGATGTTTGATTAATGATAGGAGAGGGCATGGTCATGGTAATGGGAGTACTCAAACGACATATGTTTTTAACATGGCTTATTTCATACTATGGAAGACAAGAGTAGCATTGAAGATTTGAAAGATGGCAAATGAAGATTGACAGCTGCAAGTGGTGACGAAGACAGTAAATCCTCTTCAGTACTAAATGATGTTGACAAAGTAATTAAGGGTACATCTACAGGAATCTTGAAAATTGGTGCTTGCAAATTGCTTTGAAGAAGGAATATTTTAGGAATAGAAGAAAGCAGTCCGGTTGAAGATTCTGAAGATGACAAGTGGAGATTGAGAGCTGAAAGTGGTGACGAAGACATCAACAAATTTTCAGTACCAGATAATGTTGATGGAGTAACTACTAATACCTCTAGGTGAATCTTCACAATTGGTGCTTCTGAAATGTTTTGAACATAATCTATTTGAACAATTGAAGACGAGAGCGGGGTTGAAGATTCAGAAGATGGAAACTGGAGATCAACAGATGAAAGTGGTGAAAAAGACCCCAAAAGCTTTTCAATATGAGACAATCTTGACATAGTAACTGATGGTAGGTGTAATTGAATCTTGAAAATTGGTGCTTCTGAAATAATAGGTAGTGAAATGGGGATTTTCAAAATATTAGATGTGACATATTTAGGTGTAGATATCATATCCTGATACAATTCAGACAGTGCAGGTGATATGCATCCTCCTGCAGGCAAGGTAGATGAAGTATGGATGGATGAAAGGAGTAATGCTACATATGAACACATAAACACATATGAAGATTGTGAAACTGTAGAAACAGGTATAGAATATTTCTTACCATCACCATCCAACAAATCTGTTAATGATTACAAATATTGATCCACCTCTTCAGTGACAGGTGCAGAGGCTATCACCTCTTCTTCTAAATTTGAATCAACCAAATCGATAATAGGACCTGTGGAGGAAGAAGATTTCACCTTCAATCTTTTGAATGGTTTTTTTTCAACTATTTCTTCGGTATCACTTGGCTTACTGACTGCAGCAATCACCGAGATATGAGTAACAGTCACAGGAGCTGAAATTGCCTGAGTATTCAGCACAGAGGTCATTATTGCCATCTTCTCTTTTGACTATGTTGACGTAATTATTAATGCTTTGACCTGCTCCCTAACTGGTACCTCTGGCAAGTCTTCCATTAGACCTTTTCCCTTGTCTCCGTTCGCAAAAAATACCACTAATGAATTCTTCATTGCTTCAGCTTCCTTTTGTTCTCTATCCTTTCTTACTTTCTCCAAGACGTCAATCTACAATGCCCTGTAACACTGAATCCTCTCTTTCAATTCCTTTTGATGCTGCAATATGTGGGCTTCCTCATCCTTTCTTTTGGCTCTCCCCAACACTTCAGAAAATGTACTAGCACCCTGATAAATAGAATCGTCGGGAATTTCCTCATGCACATAATTAATTTTGATATGATACTGCTTAAAGTGGGCATCGAGGCATCCCTTGGGATCGTGTTTTCTCTTGGTGGCAAAACCAAGCTTCAAAGATTGTATCTGTTCACCTAATACTGCAGCCCAGGTTGAAGTTGGAATAACCAGCGATCCAAGGTGCAAAGGGAATTTGGGCCAAGCTTTTTTCTTAGGGCTAATCAGCTTCCTGTAAACCCCATCATTGATAGTTTGGAAAGTCACTTCTTCTAGAACCAACCTGTCAGGGACAATTCTGGGAAGCATATGAACAGTGTTGCTACCCTAAATTCTTATGTACGAAAAATTCTCACCAACATACCAGTCACCCATTGTACCAATCAAACCTGTGGCTTCAGGTGAAAATGTAGGAGCTTCCTTCTTGAATATTAAAAAATAGATGGTGCCAAGGAAGTATCGACATATATCATAGAACTTGGGTGCATAGTTAGTATCCCACAATTCTGAATAATAAATGGGCACCGGGGGAGCCGAAAAACTCCACTGCCATCCCAAATTAGGATATTTGAACTCAACACACAATATATCATAAATGAAGGCTGAAAAGAAGAAATTGGGTTTCTTTCTAGCAGTGGCCTTCTGGTACTCTTGGATAGAAATTTTGAGTTCTAGTGTCAAGTCCCCATGCCTCCGACCGGCACAAAGGACGCGACCCAACTACACTAGCACAACGGCTAAGAGCCCATGAACATGTGCAGGCCATAAATTGCTGAAAATGATGCTTAAACAAAATCTCTAATCTAGAGTATGCACATAGGAATATCTATCATATACAGATGCAATTAATCAACTTACACAACTACCATTATGTGTCTTGCACAGCGGAATCAATCATGCATTCAAACAAGCATTCATCTCAACATGTTCATTTTAATTCATTAACAGAAATATAGTTGCAGAGTAAAAGGGGCAAGCTCACTTATCTTATGAAGAATTCGATCCGCAACCAGCTACGTCGCTGCAACGTTCCACCCAACCATAGGCCAGCGTGCTCCTTAATCTCTCAGCAGCGCTGCCACCCCCGAGCTGGGCATGATTCTCCAAGGAATAAGGGAACTAGCAGGCTTACACATAGCCAGGGATATACAAAACACAGCCAAGCCAACACAGTTGGGTTTATCAGGCCATTAAGGAGCTAGAGAAGGCAAATTGCTAAGCTGGTGAGCTCATTACAGAGCCAAGAACACCTACAACAGAACTAGCCTGACCTCTAAGACACCCAAACACACCCAACACAAGGAATCAGTCCCTTCTCTGCTACACAGTCCCTCAGGCCCTGCATTCCCTTCCAGTGCTATTCAGGGGTGATGGAGAAGAAGGCCAGCCCTCTAGCTCTGTCTATGTGGTTCCAACCACCAGGTTTATCAAGCAAAACTAAGCCCACATCCTTCCTCTCCACACAGTCCGAAGACCAACCATTGCACTCCGGCAATTAATTTAGCCATTATGGCTTAAACAGGGGAAAACGACTTCAAGGCGGATTTCAACAGGCCACTGAGCATATCAGTGCACACAATTCACAACATGGGGAAAATCAACAGTCCCAAAATGTCTTGGCATGCTCTGTGTGTGAAAAGAACAGACTCCCGCCCCCAAAATACAAAGAAAACCACAACATTCACAGTGCAAGAGAGAGACCACAGCTACATAGCAAATCGTGGATGAATGGCGGCAACTGTAATCTCACAGGAAGAGCCACGGTTCTGAATTCAACATTAAAACAACGAGAAAACAATTACATGACCATACCCGTCCATGAGACAGCTGAAAACGTGAATGGCCCTTCACAGCAATTCGTGGGTGAGAGAGAACGGCCCTCAGCTCGCTGCTTCAGTCGAAAAACCAGGAGAATTCCTGTGCGTGAGAATGGTGGGTAGACAATGGTTCTGCGTGAGGATGAACAGACAACCAGAGGACGCGAATTGCAAGTGCCTCCGTGTTTAGCAACTCGTGGAGAGAGAAAAATGTCTGCGTGAGTGAAGAATGCGTGAAGGTTTTTTTTTTCCTTCCCTTCTGAAGTCAACTGCTGTGGGTGGAGTGTGCATGGAGGCAAGGACTGATAGTCCTGCCACCCCACTCCCATAATCAATAACTTCCTCAACTAACAGCAGCAATTATTAATTGCAGTGGTTGGGTGAGACAAAAGGAAGAGAACACATGGGTATTTTCCCTCATTGGCCAAGGTTGACAAATTTCCCCACCCTTATCCTTGTGAAAATCATGCCCCATTCGATTTAGTTGCCGCGACCGTAGCTGGTTGTGTTTATTTTTAATTATAGATGCATATTTACATGAGGATAACTCAAAACGTATGTCGCATGCCCCGATATACCATTGGTGACAAATTTAAATCCTAAACATAACGTGACCAATCAATAGTGGGGCCTTGGCCTTTAACTCCACACCATGATCATTTACAATATACACATCATATACATCAAATGTAACGGGGTCAAAACCGGGGCATTACATCTAGTGACAACATGGATGCCCACGAGAAAAAATCGCCAGTTGTTAAAACATGATGAGCTACTGGAGCCCATTCAGTCTTGAACACGAAACAATTAGGAAGGCCGTATAGTCTGCATAACATAGTTGCGAATAAGCAATAAGGTTCTTTGAACTAGGTAACAGGGTAAATCTCGTTAGACCTCTTCGAGAATTTACTAGGTTGGTGCATCCACGATTTTAACATTTCTTCGAAATTGAACCTGCTTTTGGAGGTTTGTGCAAAATTTGCAGTAAGGGGTTGTCTTATCAGTTTAAGGGCATAAGCCTTCATAAATACCTCGGGACGGAAATTGGCTATCTCTAACCCTCTACTATCATTCAAATAACGGCATTTCGGGTCTGCATGTTCTACTATCCATTTGACCACGTCATTGTATGGGAGGATAACAGGTCTAGCAGTAAGAGAATGAAGTCCACAATCCACGATTCTTTCGTAGGTGAACTAGTTGTCTTGAATATCAGAAAATTTGTCATTGTCAAAAATTTCATAAACCCTAGACCATTCAATTTGGTAAGTTTTAGTGATTCTGCCACTGGTATTTGAGAAAATACCAAAGTTCGGATTCTTGGTGAACATATCCTTTTCCAGGTTTTTGCAACGAGTAGATCTTGCCATTGTTGCAAATTGGAAAAACTATCTTTATAATAAAAAACAACGCGAAGCGAAAATTAAAACTAATTCAACATTGACTACAATAATAAATTTAAAGAAGAAATGACCAAAATACTAACCTGTAATCGAATTAGACTGTGATAAAATTTCCTGGTAAAATTAACGCAGAGCAATAATTCACGAAGATAAAATTCACGCACTGCAGTAATTCACAACAGTAAAAAAGTGGTAAATAAATTGTAAAAGACCAACGTATATATATTTTTTACACGTGTCATCTTGCAATTTACTGCCAAGACAAAATACATTAGGACCAACTTTGCGGGATGCGGGATAAAAAAATGCAAGTTTATTAATTGTTTCGCAACCCACATTCCGCAACTTGCGGGTTGCGGGATGCGGGAACGCAAAATAGTACAAACTTGATTCAATTAGCTTCGCATCCCGCATCCCACATTTTGCGGTCTGTGCGTTGCGGGCAGCCACAAACCAAACGAAAAATAACACGAACTCTCGCACCCCGCATTTGCGGGATGCAGGATGCGGGTTTGAAAAAAATGAAATATCAAATGAAAGGTTTGCTGCAATCCGCAAGTTGCGAGATGTTAAAACAATCCAAAGAAAAATTCATCATTCTGCATTCAAACCAAAGAAATCAAACATAAATTTTTGGAAATTGAGTAAGTTAAGGTATCCCAATAATCAAATAAAATCTTAATAAAACCCTTTAAAATTTACGAAGAGTCTTACCAAGTAGTCTTTGTATGTAAAATTTGGGCTCTTGTATCATAATGACATCAGATCTGTTGTACTTACACATTGGTAAGTTTTATAACCCTTGCTTGTAACATATTTCATGAACAAACACCTCCCTAATAACTAATGATAGTCTTAAAAAAAAAAAACAAATGCCAAGAGTTGTAATCATTTTCAACTATTTCATACAACATTAAAAGGGGGTTAAACCTGCCACTGATAAAGCTTGAAATAATGGATTAAATGAAACAAATAAAACTTGAAATAATTACCATTCTTCTCTTAAGTACTAACAAAACCACGCTATTTAAACAAATAGAGCTTGAAATAATTTCTTAAACATATTCATTGAGAGTCACTAACGTCTGGTTCACAGAATTGCTTTAAAATTTGCTTTCATAGATTTGGATCAAGAGTCCAAATGATCCTCAAATGTAATTGAATTATTAACAATGTAAAAGGACCGGTAGTTTAACCATAGATTATTAAGATTGCTCTTATAAGCAAGCACTTTTTTCAAATAGATTAACCATAAATTAAGCACAACTATATAAATAAACAGACTTTAACCAACTAACATTGTTAATAAGATTTTTAATATTAAGCGTTCAAAAAACTCAATTATAAATGTCTTAACATATCATTTCAAAACCCATTATTAATATGCACTCTCCCAAGCACCTCCTGGTGCAAATGCTAGTTTCAATTATTTGGATCAATTGAACCTTTAGGGATATCACTGCACAATGTAAGAACTTGAATCATGGTGGAACTCTAATCATGCATGGAAATTTTGTTGAATTCTTATATGACTTATCGTTGAAAAAAATGTATCTTTAATACAAGATTAGCTTAGTTCTTCACTTGATTAGTGTGAATCGGAGTTTCTATCCCCATTACCATGCCTCCGCCAATGGAATTGGGTCCTTTTCCTATTTAAACAATGGATTCATCTCTCCTCTCCTCCCTCCCAAAGAAGTACCCGTACATTGAGACCACTGAGAAGGAAGTTGTGTCTTGAGTCATGACCATATCAATCTTTGTTAGACCTCCTTGACGATGAAATTGTAGCATTTATCAAAGCAACAAGATCACAAAGGAAGCTAATAATGATTTGATTTTCAAATCTCTCCCTTTTGAAGAGTTTGATAGTATATGAAAAGATTACAACTTGATAAGAGACTACCACATGACTATGATCAAAACAAAATCTTCATCATACTACAATGTTTTTTAATCTAAAATTTCTATGTAGCCTTGAATCTCATTTTATAACATTGAAAGGTTATTTAAAATTCAAGTTCCACTTTTACATGTTTATTGTTTTAATTTAAACCAATCCAAAATTACATTGGCACATTCACTTAACTTATGGTTAGTGAAAACTAATAGGACACAAGTTAAGCACCATAAATTGTTAAATCTTGACATTTTTGTAATGTATAAACACCTACTAATTTAATTATTTGATAAAAAGCTAAAAAAACATAAAATTAATTATTATTTTGTTACAAAAATCATGATTTCATTATTAAAATTATATTTTTGATTATAAAAATAAATTTAACTCCCTCAATACCTAAAACACTTAGATGAGCGATGATATAACTCCAACCATAACACTTCAATGATATAACTTCCAACCATATAATTCCATATATGCATATCAGCTTTAAAAAGAAAATTCCACAACAAAACGTTTAACTTTCTTAATAAAAAGATGCATAACCTCCTGTGGAAGATGCATATTCACAAAGGACGAAAATGTGATTAAAAAAATACAAAAAGAGTTCCTAAGAAGGAATCTTGCAATGTGTCAATTTCATATTTGAGCGGTCAAATTCAATGCTTTTGGCCGTCAAATCCGAAGAATGTGAGCGGTAGCCGGCCCACGGTTGACATTCAACGGTGATGGTTAGCTACCGATAGTTATCCATTCGATTTCACTGCCTTCGATTAATTGTTTTTCACACCAACTTTCCGAGGCACAAAGAATTACTCCCCGTAAATACCCTCCGACGGCCGGGGACTCAACGGATGCGCGACATGTGCCAAACAACTCCGTACGCGTGTCAGTTGAAGGAGGGGATTTTCTCTCTCCCCACCGCACGTGTCGGTGGCTCTGCGATTGTAGAGTTGCTTTAGCGACATGTGCCGGGCGCTGAGCACCACCGCCATGTTTGTTCCAGAATTTTCTAAAAATAAAACGAATTAAAAGATGCCGATAATCACGGGCTCACGATTAAATAACAGTTGTTAAATATTGATTAAGCGAAATTATAATTGGTGTTCCAAGTCGCCAAGAAACGAAATAAGAGTAATCAAGAAAGCTGAAAATTGATTAATAGATATAAAAAAATGAAAAAAAACTTACGGGCATTAAGGAAGGAAGGGGGAGGGGTGTGTTTTTATCTGGGATCGGGATCGTAGCGGGGAGATTGGAAAATTATAAGAGAGGGGAAGGCCGGCATTCAAAGATCCGATGATCGAATCCAGGGGAGTTATCGAGAGGGGGAAATTGCAGCTGTTCTTGTGACTCGTGGCGAGGTATCTCTCATACACTTGGCAGACCGTGAAAAAAATGCATGTGGGTGTGTGTCTTTGTAGTTGAGGGTGATGATGATTGTATTGTATTGTTTCTCGTGATGCAGAAAAACTCACTGTGCTGTCATGGCTGCCCGTGGATTCAATAATTTTTTGTTTTTTAATTTTTGTTTTGCTGTAATGTTTTAATATGATAGGTGGTCGTCGTGGCTGTTCAGATATTTTATCCTGGATTAATACTCGCTCATGGTGGTCGTGCTGGTCGTGCTGAACTCTAAGCAGGAGCTGACCACGGAATTACGGATATTTGCAGATATCTCTGTGATTTCGTAGATGGGGTGCTGGATTTATAAAGCTTTGATAGGTGATGTGAAGAGTTCGAGTCCCGAGATCTTGACAGTTCGGCTCTGATCTACGCATCCGGGTACTTCAGATCTGGAACTTTATCAGGTACATTGAAATGCTTGAATTTTTGCAGTAGAGAAATAGGTGTTTTAGTTTGTTGGTAGGTGTTGTTTTTGAGATTGCTGAGACAGTGGATGTAATTGAGTTTGCAATCGATATTTTGCATCAGTCTCGTGTAATGGTATCATCCCATAGTGCAATGACGCCTGCTCTTCAAGGCGGACCAAAGATGGGAGGGTTTCCATTGGCTAGACAGGCTTCTATATATTCGTTGACATTAGATGAGTTTCAGAATAGTCTTGGTGAGCCAGGGAAGAATTTTGGGTCCATGAATATGGATGAGTTTCTTAAGAATATATGGACTGCAGAGGAAAGCCAGGCTGTGGCTGCAGCAATGGGAGCAGTAGAAGGGGGGAATGGGGTAAATCTTCAGAGGCAGGGCAGTTTGCAGAGACAGGGGTCATTGACCCTGCCCAGGACTCTCAGTAGGAGGACTGTGGATGATGTGTGGAGAGAGATTCACAAGGAAAGCGGTGATGTGAATGGGAGTGCGCCTGCAGGTCAGGCAAGGCAGCCGACTTTTGGAGAGATGACATTGGAAGATTTCTTAGTGAAAGCAGGGGTTGTGAGAGAGGATTCAGAACAGGGTGCGGCGCAGCAGTCATTTGGGGCGTTTCGGAGTGCTTTAGAGGGTGAATTCCATGCAAATATGGCAGAAAGAAATGGTGATAATAGACTGGGTATTGGCAATTCACTTGGGCTTGGATTCAGTGAAAGAGGGCATAGGAATGGAGAAGTGGGTAATAATAAGAGTGGAGCAGGGGGTGTGTCTGCGCTCTCTCTGTCTCCTACAAATGTTATTCCTAATCATGCTACTATGGATATGGTGAATCTGGATGCCTTCAAACATCAACAGCAGCAAACTGACTGGCTTAATAATCACTACAGAAATGCAACCGCTGCTGCCCTTGCTCAGCAGCAACATCAGCAGCAGCAGCAGCAGCTTCTCAACCATCAGGCAGCTGCAGAGGCGGCTGCTGCTTATGCCACAAATGTGAAGATGGTAGGTGGGAATGCGGCATTGATGGGTCAGGGTGGTCTTGGAGGGGGACTTGCTCTCGGGGGTACTATGGGAAATGGCGGTCTCGGCGCTGGATTGGGAGGGGTTGGTGGTCTCGGCGCTGGATTGGGTGGGGCGTTTGGACCTTCGGCGCTCGCGATGGGAGCAGGATCTCCTGTCAGCCCTCTTTCATCAGATGGTGTTGGCCCAAGTCATCTAGACAACCCTACAATATCACCTGTTCCATATGGTTTGGATGGAGGGATGAGGGGAAGGAAGAGAGGTTTAGATGGACCGGTTGAGAAAGTTGTAGAAAGGCGCCAGAGGCGAATGATAAAAAACAGAGAGTCAGCTGCCAGATCTCGAGCTCGAAAACAGGTAGATATCTTCTGTATTTTGTTATTGAATGCTTGGATTTGGCCAGCTTAACTGATTATGAAAATATACAAGACAAGCATATCTTTTTCCTATTTTGGGGCAATTCTTCATTTGGACTCTCTAGGATGTTTTCAAACTACTTTAGCTTGATTATAAGAACTTGAGGTTAACCTCTAAATTTTAGGGATTCTGATGAGTTTTCCTCATGCATGCAGGCTTATACGGTAGAGTTGGAAGCTGAAGTAAATCAACTCAAAGAAGAGAACATGAAATTGAAAAAGCAACAGGTAGTAGCTATTTGTGTATACAATGTATTTGCTATTTAGTATTTACATGTTGATA
Source organism: Pseudotsuga menziesii (assembly GCA_001517045.1). Taxonomy (NCBI): domain Eukaryota; kingdom Viridiplantae; phylum Streptophyta; class Pinopsida; order Pinales; family Pinaceae; genus Pseudotsuga; species Pseudotsuga menziesii. Next base: position 79,410 of record LPNX010874096.1, on the reverse strand, counting down.
TGCAATACTTTAAAATATAGTAGCAAAATTCGAATACGAATAGGAAGTCGAATACAATGGAAAATACCAAGTACGGTTCCAGTATGGAAATATACATCTCATATATCCAAAAATGTATTTTTTTTTTCTAAATTTTAGAATAATTTCAATCTCAGGTAGACTCAATAAATTAGTAGAAACAATTCATTCCTTGAAAAGTTGGTGGTTTAGTTTATATTTACAAGGTTCTAAAAAATATTTGTACTGTTTTTGCACTGTTTGTTTGGGTTTATGGGTTCACTGGTATACAAAACACTAGGTATATTATCAAAAGATAGTGAAAATAAACTCTGTACAAGAAATGCCAATATGGCCTTAATCTTGCTACTATGCTTTAAAATGATAACAGGATATGTTGTAAATACAATATACTGATTAATGCAATCTAATGCCCCTCAAATATAAATGGGCAAATAGATTGCCATTTCTAGACCCTCAATGCAATAGAGGGTGGCGTTCAGTGTGAACGAATTCCAGGGAAAATTGTAAGGGTCCATACTTGTCTTACGAGGGTAGAAACAACTCTCAAATTTCTAAGAATTTGATCTAATTTGTGGAAATTTTCATTTAAACTAGTTTTATTGTATAGAAATTTTGAGGAATATTCATTTTAATTAATCTACTTTTTCAAATAATTTAACTCGTAAATTTTCCCTGGTCAAGTTTTAAACTGACATATATGTGCTTTTTTTGGTGGTAAAATAGGCGGAAATGGCAGAACGGCGCAAAAAGCAGGTATTTCTAACAGACTTGGCCTCTTGTTTGATAAATCTATAGTACATAGTTCCCACTATATTTCATGTACCCAGTTCTTTATGTGAAATGGTATGGAACACATTATATCATTTTATCAATACTCTGTAATTTACATTACTTTCAAGTAAGCAATAATTTGTCATAACTGATTTCTACAAAAGAGAGTCAAATTAATTTGATGGGTAGGGTGATATGTATTAAGGCCAATTATATCTAAAGTTAAAATCTATACCTCCAATTATCTTTGATTTCAGATTCTGGAGGTGGCGGCTCCTATGGCAAAGCAGTTAGCAGCAAAAACAAGACCTCTGAGGAGAACACTAACTGGGCCATGGTGAAGGTTGTTGTGCAGTGGGATATATAAAGCATAGTCCAAATTCAGGTTATCCATCTTTCTCTTGGTGGTGCACTGGAGAAAATTAAAGGTAAACAGCTCTTGCTCTTGCAGATTGGTTCATAATGATTTGAGCCTAAGTTATTGCAGATTGGTTCATAATGATTTGAGCCTAAGTTATAGAAGATCATTGATCAGCAAATGCAGTCATGAATGTTGGCATCTCCACTGGAGATAGTGTCATCGGCCTCTAGGTCCTGGAGCAAAGCCACAGCAATTGAAAATGTTGAGGCAAAACTTCTTCTGTACATTTATTGAGCCAATTCATCTAATATTGTTGGTAGAAACCAACATTAAAAAGGTAAGCTCATAGCTTAGTGTAGCTTCAAAGAATTATGAAAAGTATAATGGGCCAGTACTATGAATAAAGTACCCTCATATGTTCTTGTAATTACATGAACCTGTGTCCCTCGCACATTCTTGTGCACGAGCCCACTGGTATTGGGAGAACTCAGTTTGCAAACTCTACATATTTGTGATACTTGCAAGTGTGTGCTACTTAATATGTTGTCTACCCCCTCTTTATCTTTCTTGGAATTTTAGGTTTCAGTTTGAACAAAAAATAAGTAAATGGGAGATTGCGAGGTTAAAAGGGGCTTTGCAAATTATACAGAATCTGGAGAAATAATTGTCAGGTACATTTACTGGTGCATTTACTGGTAATTGTATGTTTAAGACAAGAAGATGTCCTCATGTCTCTGCTTATGAAATACTACCATGTCAAAGATACATGTATTTATGAATTTGACAAACAAAAAAATTGCCAAGGTACATTTCCTGCATTTTTTTATTCAGATATAGTTTTCCTTGCATTTTCGAGGATTACGTTATAGAGAATTCAATAGATTTATCTGTTGTCCAGTCTGTATGTGTATTTGACATGCAAACACTTATGACTAACGCATTGACAAAATCAGGTTTCTGAAAATGACCATGATCAACTGCTGGATAATATGATTTAATTAAGTTCCCATCGACATTTTTGAGCTATATTTTCTGGATCTTGCATTTTTATTTAGTGGTTGATATTTGTGAGTTGTGGGTTGCTATATTGCATTGCTATAGCTCATTTTGTGTTTTTTCTTGCCTTTTCTGTAATTTGCACATCAGGAATTCTTGTATAGTTTGTAGGTGACAGGTGATTCTGTTAATCTTCTTGTGCAAGTAATTTTGTATATCCTGAAATGGAAGCTTTGATTTCTTGATATAGAATATTTCATCCATGGAACCATTCCTTCTCACAGGTAGAAATCTTAAGCCTATCTATAAGGGAATAAAATGGGTTACCTTAATTCTATATAAGGGAATAAAATGGGAATAAGGATAAGTGGAAGTAGGGGAGTTTAATGGGAGTGAGGAGAAATGAAAGTGTGGATATACAGTGATAGAGTTTATCAATGGAGCCATTCCTTCTCTAAAGGAGAAACGTTAAACCTACATAAGGGAATAAAATGGGAGTAAGGGTGGAGAAATGGACGTATGGACATAATTCACAGAATAAATATATACCCCTTTAAATCCCAATTCTTACTCTTGACCATTCTCGTATCGGTTTCAACGCCTTTTGTTTTTCCTTGGATAAAGTTGTCATTTTCAGCGCGACGATTCCCAAAGTCGTCGTTTTCAGCATGACAAGCCCCGTCATATATTTGTTCATGCCATGTAATGTTCATTGTATATGCTTACTTTAAGTATTAAACAAGTTAATATGACAGTTAAGTACAATAAATAATAGATAATTCAACATGACAGCTAGAAACTTAATTGTAGTCTCAATTGATTGATTTCTCTAGTGTTTTTCCATGAGTCAGCTTTCATATGAAATGTATTAGAATAATATCTCATCATTTAGCCAGTAATGAAATGACTATTCTTTCTCACATACAACTGTTTAATGCTGTTTCGGTTTATAATTTGTGTAAAATCTGAAACACCTGAGATGAGACATTCTTTACCATATGCAACTGGGTATTTCTGTCTCTGTTTATTATTTGTGTGTGTAAAACCTGATATTCCCGTGACAAAATTTCTGCTAGTGTTATATCAGTTGTGTCGAACATTATCACGAATCAATAGCTACTGGGTTATAGAAAAACATAAAGCTGTATCTTCAAGCATTTCATAGGAAGAATTGATGTGTTTTTACATTTTGCAAAAAGAAATAATGATGAGAGGACACTTCAGAACAGATAGACATCCTGCCTCAAGTATCTGTTCCAGTGCTCATCAGTGCAACGGTCATAGTTTATGTAATAAGATGCATATGCTAGCAGGTTTGAAGCATGACTGGTACAGGAAAACTTAACAATGAGAGTTATATTGCTTATAAGTTATTAGTTTTTAAGTGTGTTGTTCAAGAGGCCAAGGCTTTAGGGGGTTAAGACTGTTGTGCTCCTGCAAGATATAGGATATTTGAAGGTATTGTGGCTTTTGTAATGTTCAGCACTTAAAACACTTAACAGAAGAGGGGAAGCTTAGGCTTTGCAGAAATGAAGAAACAATTATTACCCGACTTTAAAGAAAAGAAGTAAAGACTTAACAAGGCTTTGAAGAAAAGACGAACACAATTATTACCAGACTTTGCAGAAAAGAAGAAAAAACTTCTATCTGGCTTTTGCAGAAAAGAAGAAAAAACTTTTATTTGGCTTTGCAGAAAAGAAGAAAAAAAATACTAGTCTTAATAGACAAAAAAAAATGTGTAGGACCTACATTCACTGAAGGTATTTTTTTGTCTTTTAAAACAATTAGCATTAGGAGAACAATTTTTTTCGGGGATTGTTGCTTTTGAAATTGGTCTTCTTTACCCCCCAAGTCAAAGGGATTTGGTGGTTATATGACCTGGTTAGTTATATTGATTTAGTTTTGTCTGCTCAATCCCTTTCCATGTTAGGAATGATTTTTGAAAAGATGAATGTTGGTAGAATTGATAAATTTTGTGGATTGCTGCATTTTAAATTGGTTTCCTTTATTTCAGAGTCAAAAGGAATTTGGTGGTAATGTGGCTTGGTTAGTTATATTGATTTCGGTTCCTCTACTCCTTGGTCCAGGATTGATGTTTGAAAAGATGAATGTGCTAAGCAGAAAGTTGAAGAACATTTTGTTTTTGGGGGATTATTACATTTTATTGTAAATTGGTTTTCTTCACTATTATAGGCAAAAGGATTTGGTGGTTATATGGTTTGCTTATATTGATTACGTTTTACTCCTTAATCCCTTTACATATTATTTATTTTTATTTTAGAAAAGATGAATCTACAAAGTGGAATTTGTCGACGATATTTGTTTTAGGATTGTTTCATTTTAAATTGGTTTTCTTTACTTTTAAAGTGATATGGTGGTTATATGGCCTGGTTAGTTATATTGATTTGTTTCCTTGCTCCTTATTCCTTAAGTTGAATGTGCAAAGCATCCTTGCCAGCGGTTAAACATGATTGAATACATTTATTTGAAAAGATGAATGTGCAAATCATCCTTGCAAGCTGTTAACTTAATTTTTGAGTACCTTTTCAATTTCATGAAAATCAATATACACCAAATCTTTAATAAATAGTGTCATATTAAAATCCAGATCCAAGGATGGAGGATAATTTTTTTTAAGGTGATTATTTTTTTAATTAGAAGTGAAAGAATTAAGAGAGAAATTTTTTAACTTCAATAAATTTTATTCCTCGTCATATATTTTGTAATGATTTTAATTTTTGTCTAAAATTTACAATTATTTCAACATATATCGAATATATCAAATATATTTTTATAATATACAATTTATTATATACAATATACAACTAATATAGTGCTCGGTGATCATTTGTTTAAACGGTCTCCACGTATTATTCTGAATCCGTTTAAAGCAATAAGTGTGGATTTATTTTTGTTGCAAGGTCGGGGATGTGGGGGATGTGACAAAACTGACAATGACAATTCTGTGGTCGTCAAATTTGACTTTCTTAACCAACATTTCGAGACGTATTTCTACACATGGATTGGATTGTTTTTGCTACAAAATTACGGCCTCTGCAACGTCAAATTTGACTTTTAAACTAACATTTTAAGATATATTTCCATGCATGGATTCTTTTTACCACAAAGTTACGGCCTCTACAACTTACCAATAATAATTGTACCATCATATTTGTGTTTACACTGCAACTTGAGAATAATAATTGTACCATTTTATCTGTGTTTTCAAGATGCAAAATTGACATTTTTACCATGATGTCACGACCTCTGCAACTTACGAACGAATCGAATGTTAGCAGTAGTGTACTGAAAGTGCCATTGTAGCAGGTTCCTGAAAGTGCAAAATTGACATTGCCATTGTAAAACTATGGAAAGGATGCAAATGACAACTTGTTTCCCCATTAAAATTGATGTTGCCATCTTAAAACTTAATCATTAAGAACTATTATGTTGGATGTAGAAGTAAATTAAAAAAATGATAATAGAAGTGGAAAAGCTTTCTTAAACAGCTTGTTTTCCCATTATTTTTTTAATATTCACCTATATATAAATATTATTTACAAGTAATGGTTGCTTAAGTAACCTTTTTTCTCTATAGGAAAAAATGGTAAGACAAAATACATTCTTCCGGTGTCTCTAAAAAAAATTGTCTTCAATACATTGCACTTGGTGTTCCACTAAAAAAAATTGTCTTCAATACATTGCACTTGGTGTTCTACAAAAAATAAAAAATTGCCTTCAATACATTAATCAGGTGGTGCTTCTGCACTGTGTTCATTACATTTACATTTTTTTTCTCCAAACCATTCATTCTAAAAAATATGTTCATTACATTTACATTTTTTTTCTAAACCATTTCATTCTCATAAGGTGTCTAAATCTGAAATTTTGTACTACAATATAGATATATTTTTCATTCTCATAAACGATTTCATTCTCATTATCATTCTCAAAGTGTTTAAATCTGAAATTTTGTACTACAATAGAGATATATTTCTGTAAATTTAGATTCTAAAAGCTCCATTTCTTTGCTTCAAACTTTTTTTTTACTTGAAAGAGGTATCCTGTAATTTTTAATTCTGAGACATCATTTCTTATCCTGGTGAACATTGCCGTCTCTGATCTCAGCGTTGGACCCTTCTTTGATAGTAAAACAGCTTGTCCATTCGGCTCTCTTATTGTGTGAGAAACACGAAAGGTATTGAAGGCTCCTGCCGGTAAGTTTAACGCTAATACCTTGCAAATTTATGTTCAGTAGTTTTTTTTTTTCCATTTAGAAAATTTATCAACAATGCTGAATCTTTGTTCACTAGTTTTTTTTCCATTTAGAAAATTTGTCAACAATGCTGAATCTTTGGTCACCTGTATTTCTTTTACTCTTTCAATTGACTGACTGTTCAGTAGTTTTTTTTCCCATTTAGAAAATTTATCAACAATGCTGAATCTTTGTTCACCCGTATTTCTTTTACTTTTTCAATTGACAGACTGAGAAGTGTCCCTAATGCCAATGCCTCTACTCTATTGTTTTTCCGTCTGGAAAATTTATCAACAATGCTGAATCTTTGTTCACCTATATTTCTTTTACTTTGCCAATCCCTCTACTCTATTGTTTTTCCATTTAGAAAATTTATCAACAATGCTGAATCTTTGTTCACCTGTATTTCTTTTACTCTTTCAATTGCCAAACTGAGAAGTGTCCCTAATGCCAATGCCTCTACTCTATTGTTAGTCCCCTTCCCCTTACCACTATTAGCTTGGAATTCTATTGTATTATCTTCTGAAAGCATCAAAATACCCCTTAATCCACGTTGGAAATTTCACATGCCCCGTCAACCCCTTTCTCTTCCAAATTATCGTCATTTATAATTCTCACTTTGCAAGTATTCACTTTTCTTTAAGAAAGTGTGGAAATTTCACATGCCCCGTCAACCCCTTTCTCTTCCAAATTATCATCATTTATAATTCTCACCTTTGCAAGTATTTCCTTTTCTTTAAGAAAGTGTGGAGCCATCACCTTCGCAAGTATTTCCTTTTCTTTAAGAAAGTGAAAGTGAAAGTGTGGAGCCATCACCTTTGCAGTCACTTGAAAAGCATGGATTTATCTTCAAAAATACTATTGTCTCGAGCAATCCATATTCCCCACAATGCTAGAAATGGAACACATGTGATGTTTTTCAGCCTAACTTTCTTAAACAACTTCTTCACTCTTTTCAATAAAATAAAATATGCTTTCTGATGTTTTTCAGCTCAACTTTCTTAAACAACTTCTCCACACTATTCAAAAAAATAAAATATGCTTTCCAAATATGATCAAGTTTCAATCCCTCTCTCTATTACACTGCCATACTCTTTTCAAGAACCAATAGTGAAAGAAAAAATGGTTGATATTTTCTGCAACTTGTATACATAGTGCAGATGTTAGGCCCAACAAGATTCCTCTTCCTAAGGTTGTCCCAAGTTGATCTTTCCTTTCGAAATCAACCACAAAAACATTTTACTTTTATGTAATGTGAAAACCTTTCAAGACCACTGCCCAGAGTAGTGGTCATCCTATCCTTCAAAAAATAGTTTGTAAGCCCTAAACAAGCATAAATCTTTACCCCCCAAAAGGTCGCACAACTACATTAAAAAAATTGTTTCGTGAATGACCTTCAAGCATAGGTTGTCTATTCCAAAATCAAGCTAAACAAGCATACATATTTACCCCCCAAAAGGTCACACAACTACATTAAAAAAATTGTTTCGTGAATGACCTTCAAGCATAGGTGGTCTGTTCTAAAATCAAGCTAAAATATCCACAATCATGTAGTAAAGAGAGCTTTGTTCATCATTCATAACATCAAAGCACAATATTAAAACTTAATTATAGGGTATGATGATTCATGTTACTGATATAGGGATGTCGTCCTGTTACCGGATGAAATAGCAGGTATACTTGTCAGTAAACATATGTGAGACAAGTGACCACTGTCACCTTTAGTCACTTATCCCTAACTGCTTTGGAAGCTTAAGCCTCCTAGGGGAGAGCCCTTTTTGAACATGCGAAGACACTACAACAAAAATGTTCTCTCTTTCTCGAGGTTGTCAGAGATCAGTGCCTAATAGAGTCAACCCTAAGCCAAAAAGGTCTCACTTCTTGATCTTAAGAAACTAAAAAAGTAATAATATAACAATTATAAGGCATTGTCGAGTAATGAAATGTGTCGGTCATAAAATACTTTTCAGGAAAGTAGCATGATAATGTCATGACAAGTTGATGTTTCAATCTTTCAATATAATGTAGAAGTGTTGAGTATAAGTAAATAGGATTGTCAAGAAGGAATGAAGTTTAGTTATTTCTAGTTAACCATGTATGCATGCGAAATCATATCATAATCTCCAATGTAAAATCTAATTACCCATTACAACAACAATCCATACTTGCGACATCGTTCAAATACCTGTCGAAGGTGTTTGATGTGATCCTTTCTTCTTTTGGAGCAAACTGTGAGATCATCTTCATATATTTCGAAGACTTTCTGTAATATATCTCTGAAAGAATAGTCCATAGCTCTCTGAAAGGTAGCCCCAACATTTATTAAGCCAAAAGGTAGACGCAGGTATTGGTAAGTGCCCCAAGGAGTAGTAAAGGCAATTTTCGGTCGATCTTATTTCTTGACAACCACCTGATTGAAACCTGAAAAGCCATCTAGGAATGACATCATTTTTGACCTTGTGATCCTTTAAGCCATCTAGTAAGAGTTCCATCTTAGGAAGTGGGTAACTGTCTTTCTTGTTGAATTGTTGTAACTTCAAAGAATATTCTAAATTTGTATTTTATTGATGAAACCTTTCGGAGATGTTATTATTCCTCTGTCACGATGATATTATTGTATTAGGTGAGTAGAGAGTCATGAGGAAAACCCTCTATTGTAAGTCGGGTCATTAGCACCCTCCTAAATATAATATTAAGTTGTTTTGAGTCCTCCTAGAGAAGGCGGCCCAGTCAAGTTTAGTAGGGCCGACTTAGTTGAGTGAAAAGTTAAGTCAGAGGAAGAATATAAATAGAGAGGCGCTCCTCATTTGAAACATATAGATACACACTTGTGTAGCGCATAAGAGAGAGAGAGAGAGAGAGAGTTTTATCTGCAAGTAGGAGAAGGATCAGTCTGAGGTTTTATCTTTTATCTTTTTGATCATCTATATTGAGGAAGCTTTTCTTGCTGGGTTTTTCCAGGGTAAATATGTGTTGATCTTGTGATAATGTTTCTTTCAGTGATCCTGTATATGCTATTATTGTGAAATTGAATTGAATGATGATAATCTAGCTAAGCATACATAATCTTAACATGGTATTAGAGCTAACCTGAATAGGACAACTTTCACAAGGTGAAAAATCCCTCTCTCCCTCTTCGACAAAAAATTAGGGTTTCGAAGAAAATTGGATTTTTGAAGATCTATCTGCATAGAAAGCTGCGCCCTCCTAGAGTGCATCCACTGAGCCCGAGATCAAAATTTTTGAGTGGATAGATCTTCGGGAAAGTCAAACCCTAGTTTGACACTGGACCAGAAAACTACAGAAATCTAGAAAAACAGAAAACTGCATTGCAGAATCTCGCAAGCCAGTTTTGAAAGGTAAAGGCTTGAGATCTACAAAAACCAAGCACACCAGTCAACTTGCCTCAGTCAAGCACATCTCCTGGTAAGATCAGTTTCTCGTTTTCAAGAATTTCAATTTTTTTGTAATCTCCTGACAAGATGGCCCCAAGTACCAAGCTTGAGAACAAACTAAAAGGCATAGAGAATTACTGAGCATGGAAATACAAAATTGGCCTCATTCTCAAGGAGAATGATCTTGAAAAATATATCGAGAAAGAAGTTACAAAACCTGATGAGGTTGAAGTTAAGGAGAAGCACAAAAAGAATTTGATTAGGGCACAAAGGATTATTGCTGACTCTATCAAGGATCACTTGATCCCTCAAGTGTCATCCAAGAAGGCTCCGAAAGAAATGTATGATGCCCTAGCAAGGATTTATGAAGGAAGAAACATCAATAGAAAGATGAATCTAAGAGCACCAAGATGAGTCATGGAGAATCCATCCAAGACTATTTGACAAGGGTCTCCCAATTTAAGGAACAACTAGAAGCCATTGGAGACACCCTTAATGAAGATGAGTTGGTTATGACTGCTCTCAATGGTTTCACTAGACCCTGGGATTCATTATCCAAACTATGTGTGACAGAAAGGAAAGCATGAAGTTTGATATTGTATGGGAAGATTGTATTCAAGAGGAGGCTAGAGTGGCCAATAGAGAAGCTCTATTGAAGGAAGATGATCAAGCCCTAGCCACCCATACCAAGAGAAAAAGAAGTCAACCCAACTTCAAGAAGGGAAACCACAAGGAGTCTCAACCTCCCTGGAGGTTCCAAAGAACAAGAGAAAGTTTCCCTAAGAGGGACTACTCCAACTTTCAATGTTTCAATTGTGATAAGACATGACACATTGCCAGAAATTTTCCTTTGAAGAAAGAAGAATAAAAGAAGAGGAACAACGACAAAAGACATAATACACATCTAGCTGAAGATGAGGAAGAAGAAGAAGAAGAAGAAGAAGGACCTTGGAGAAAGCAAGCAAGAGAAGAAGATGCAAAAGAGTATGTACTATTCTTTGCACTCTTTGGGTCTGTAACACATGGAGAAGACATATGGCTTATTGATAGTGGTGCTTCAAAGCACATAACAGGACAATAGAAAAATTTGGAAAAACTTGAAGAAAAGAACTCTCCTCTGAAAGTATCTCTAGGAGATGACTATCAATATCCAATCAAAGGAATTGGTGAAGCAAGCTACAAGCTTGATTCAGGAAACCCCCTGAAGATGAAGGAATTTTTATATGTACCAAGCCTAAAGAAGAACTTACTTTCTATCTCAACATTAGATAAGAAATGATATAGAATTGCATTCATAGATGGACAAGTACTCATGTGGCCCAAAGGAAAGTCAATTGAAGATGCAGTTGTCATCGATGAAGAAGAAGGAGGCCTGTACAAACTCAAGGGACATTTAGAAACAACCCTTGTTCATGAGACCACTAACCCTAGTCAATTGTGGCATAAGAGTCTTGCCCACATAAATTACAAAGCACTACCTCATGTGAACAAAGTAGCACCGGGATTACCAAACTTGAAGATCAACCATGAAGGCATTTGCAAAGGATGTGCAAAAGGAAAGAATATCAAGAATCCATTTCCAAAGAGTGAAACAAAAACTAAATGTACATTGGAATTAATTCATTTAGATGTATGTAGTCCAATGTATTCCACATCCTTGAGTGGTTTTGAATACTATATTACATTTATTGATGACTATTCAAGAAAAACATGGATATACTTCTTGAAAGCAAAGAACAAAGTGTTTGAAAAATTCAAGGAATTCAAAGCCTTGATAGAAACCCTTTCAGACAAAAGAATCAAGACACTCTGGTTAGACAATGGTGGAGTATATACTTCAAAAGAATTTGAAGCCTTTTGTAAAGATGTTGGAATCAAGAGGGAACTAACTACTCCCTACAATCCTCAACAAAATAGTGTTGCAGAAAGAAAGAACAGAACCATCATGGAGGCAGTGAAGACAATGATATATGATCAAGATCTTCCAATGCATTTATGGGCAGAACCAACAAGAACTGATGTCTATGTATAAAATATAATATCTCATAGTGCCCTTGGATTCAGGACTCCAGAGGAGATGTTCACGGGAAATAAGCCTAAAGTACGTCACCTCAAGGTATTTTGTTGTCCAGTATATGTTCACATACCAAAAGAGAAAAAAACCAAGTTAGACCCTTCCGAAAAGAAGGGAATATTTGTTGGATACTGAGAAGTATCCAAGGCATTCAGAATTTACATTCCTGGATTCCATCACATGGAAATCAGTAGAGATGTAACATTCAATGAAGAAGCAACTCTCAAGAGATCCAGAAAATGTCAACATGAAGAAGTATATGAGGAAGATGCACCTCCTAGAAATATAGAGGCTACATTCCTCCTTGAAGATGAAACAACTGAAGATCATGATATGACAGAACCACAAGAACCTCCCACGATGGAGATATCACGAAAGAGAAATCCTGCTTGGGAAAGAGAAATTATACAAGAAGCAGAAAGATATGGAGCATTAGAAGGCTCCACAAGGATAAGCAAGAAGCCCAAGCCATTTTCCAACTATGTAGCTTTAATAGGTGATCTTGTAGATAAAGAACCTACAAACTATGAAGAAATTGTACAGAAGAAATAATGGGTAGAAGCAATGATGGAAGAATACCAATCAATAATGAAGAATGATGTTTGGGATATAGTTCCCAAACCAGAAGGCAAGAGTGTGGTATCTTCTAAGTGGATCTACAAGATAAAACATGCAATTGATGGAATTATAGAGAAATACAAGGCAAGATTTGTGGCTAGAGGTTTCTCTCAGAAAGAGGGAATTGATTATGAAGAAACATTTGCACCAGTAGCAATGTATACTTCGATTAGAGCCATCATGGCACTTGCATCCATGATGAAGTGGAACTTACACCAGATGGATGTAAAGACAACCTTCTTGAATGGTGTGATTGAGGAAGAAGTATACATAGAACAACCACAAATATTTGAAGTTGAAGACAAACAGACTCACGTATGAAAGTTGAAGAAGGCCCTATACGGCCTGAAGCAAGCTCCTAGAGCTTGGTATGGAAGGATAGATAGTTTCTTGACGAGCTTGGACTTTACCAAGAGTAAAGCCGACTCTAACCTTTACTTCAAGGTTATAGAAGATGAATTTGTCATACTATTATTATATGTGGATGACCTATTTCTGACAGGGAATGAGAAAAATATTGTAGAATGCAAGAAGAAGCTCGCTGAGGAATTTGAGATGAAAGACCTTGGGTTAATGCATTATTTTCTAGGTTTGGAGGTATGGCAAAACTCAGAAGGAATATTTCTCAATTAGGGAAAGTATGCGGTAGAAATTTTGAAAAGATTAGATATGTTGGAATGAAAAAACCATGGGCACACCCATGGATACCAACCTGAAGTTGTTGGCTGATGAATCATCAGAATTAGTGGATGTGACTCAATACAGACAGATTATTGGGTTGTTGACGTATCTAACAAATACCAGACTAGACATTTGTTTTGCTGTGAGCACCTTGAGTCAGTATCCAGTTCGACGTGTTCACTTGGTAGCTGCAAAACATGTGATGAGATATCTGAAAGGAACAATAGACTTTGGTCTATACTATGATAGTAAACCATGACTACAGATTGTATGGCTATACAGGATGCAGATTGGGCTGGAAGTGTCTCGGACAGAAAAAGCACATCAGGTGGATGTTATTGTCTGAGGTATGCTATGGTTTCATGGTTTAGCAGGAAATAGTACAATGTTTCTCTTAGCACGGCTGAAGCAGAATACATAGCAGCTTTCTCTGCTGGTTGTGAAGCCATATGGCTTCAGAAGCTGATGTCAGGTCTATTTAACCTGGAGTTGGATACCACAGTGATTCTAAGTGATAACTAGAGTTGTATAAAGATGACGAAAAACCCAATGTTCCATGATAAATCGAAGCACATAGAAATTCAGTATTTCTACATTCGAGGTATGATACAGAAGGGATCCATAAAGCTCCAGTATGTGAGTACTGATGAACAAGTTGTTGATGTGTTGACAAAGCCTCTGTCTCGAATAAAGTTTGAATACTTTCGAGACAAGCTTGGTGTTGTTCAAAAAGACCTTCCCTGAAAGGGGGAGCAATGATGTTGCAGTGGGATTGTATCATCACTGGACACTTTCCCTAAAAGTGATCCGTAGACTTCTGTCTCCAAGAAAGAAGTGGGATTGTATCATCCCTGGACACTTGTCCTAAAGTGATCCGTAGACTTATGTCTCTGAGAAAGAAGCAGGATTGCATCATCCTTGGACGTAATTCCTAAAGTAATAGGGAGTGATTATCCCATAATAGTATCCAAAGACTTCGGTCTTCGAGAATGTGGTAGGATTGCATCATCCTTGGACCTAAGTCCTAAAGTGATAGGGAGTGATTATCCCATAATAGTATCCGGAGACTTCGGTCTTCGAGAATGTGGTAGGATTGCGTCATCCTTGGACCTAAGTCTTAAAGTGACAGGGAGTGATTATCCCGTAATAGTATCCAGAGACTTCAATATTTGAGAATGTGGTAGGATTGCATCATCCTTAGACTTAAGTTCTAAAATGATCCGTAGACTTTTGTCTTCATATTGTGGATTGCAAGTTGCTGCTGCTGATGATGATGTTGCTGATTGAAAGATCAAAGTATTGCTGATGATGTTGCTCAAAGTATTGCTGCTGCTGCTGATGATGATGATGATCGAAAGGTCAAAGTATTGTTGATGATGATGTTGCTGATCGAAAGATCAAAGTATTGCTGATGATGTTGCTCAAAGTATTTCTGATGATGATGATGATGATTGAAAGGTCAAAGTATTGTTGATGATGATGTTGCTGATTGAAAAGACTAAAAAGTTGATGATGATGTTGTCGACCGAACGATCAAAGTGTTGCTGCTACTGAAATTGAAGATGAAGACTATATGTCAAAGATGATGAAAATCTTCCAATGATTTATAGATGTATCACCCTGATGATGTTGAAGATGCTCTCTCTCCTTATCCTACTGTTGTTGTAGAATACCCTTCTCGTTAAGGGGGAGTGTTGAATTATTGTAACTTTGAAAAATATTCTAAATGTATTTTATTGATGGAACCTTTCAGAGATGTTATTATTCCTCCGTAAGGATGATATTATTGTATTAGGTCAGTAGAGAGTCATGAGGAAAACCCTCCGTTGTAAGTTCGGTCATTAACACCCTCCTAAATATAATATTAAGTTGTTTTGAGTCCTCCTAGAGAAGTCGGCCCAGTCAAGTTTAGTAGGGCCGACTTAGTTGAGTGAAAAGTTAAGTGAGAGGAAGAATATAAATAGAGAGGCGCTCCTCATTTGAAACATATAGACACACACTTGTGTAGCGCATAAGAGAGAGAGAGAGTTTTATCTACAAGGAGGGGAAGGACCAGTCTAAGGTTTTATCTTTTATCTTTTTTATCATCTATATTGAGGAAGCTTTTCTTGCTGGGTTTTTCCCTTTAGGGT
This sequence comes from Pseudotsuga menziesii, assembly GCA_001517045.1. Lineage (NCBI taxonomy): Eukaryota > Viridiplantae > Streptophyta > Pinopsida > Pinales > Pinaceae > Pseudotsuga > Pseudotsuga menziesii. The sequence continues at coordinate 64,106 of LPNX010874096.1, read as the reverse complement.
TTTCCTAGGGTAAATCTGTGTTGATCTTGTGATAATGTTTCTTTCAGTGATCCTGTATATACTATTGTTGTGAAATTGAATTGAATGCTAATGATCTAGCTTAGCATATAGAATCTTAACATCTCTTAAATACCACATTAAGATTCCTGAAATCGACACACACCCTGACATCACCTGTTTTCTTCTTGGATAGAACGAGATTGGAAATCCACTCTGAATACCTTATTGGGACTAAGATATTTGCTTCCACTGTATTCTCCAACTCCTTGACGAGCGGAGCCAATTTAGAATTCACCTTTCTTAATTTCTATTGATGTGGTTTCACATTTTCTTCCAGAGGTATAGCATGTTGAGTAATATCCTTGTCATAAGTTTTTAGTTCATTGTATGACCCATGATGCCCCACGATGCTTTGATCTCGCATATATTTGATGTGTGTGTAGGTCTACAGGTACTAGAAGATTTACAGGTTCTTGGGCACTCCCGGGAAGAATGGTCATTCCACAGTTGGAGCTAGTGTTATGCTGCATTTGTATGCTAGCGCACCTTCAAGTATGCCCCAGGGAGAAAGAGAGCCAGAACCTGACAAAGAAGGATGTTATTGAGCAATGGTAGTCGTGGCTGGGCCCTTTGGTTCCTTCTTTGGGGGGATTTCGGTTTAATGGCATTCTCAACTACCCTTTGTTGAGGTTTCTAACCTTGGGGTTGGTGACTGAGGCCCCTAAGGGTCGGACATTGGGTCACATGGCTCTGTATGTTGTCTATTTTCTCTTATAACACCCTCCTGGCCCGTTACACTACAGGTTCTCCTTCCCCTGGTCATTCTTCCTTGACATTACATTATGTCCTTTCACCAGGACGACGTGCCATTTGAGGGAGGTGTTGAGGGATTTTACAACATCTTGGGGTTAGTAGGGGCATGACACCTCCCTCCCATCCCATTCCAGCCCTTCGTTTGGAATGTTTCGCTCAATAAGGCTATTTTGACACCCTGTGGAACAAATATCCCCAATAGACTACCTTAAGCCTACAAATGAGTAATATTTTATTATTATCTTGTTCTAATTTTAAGTTGACATTTTAATTTAAAAATTAATATATTGTAAGGCATGTTGGCCTGGATGTTTTAATTTTTTTTTTCCAAAGAAAAAATTCGTAAATATTTTATTCACATTCAGCAGATGGTCCAAAAGGTCCATTATACAAAAACCAACTATGATGTTGTCATTACATACCGATATTTGCCTTATTAAGAGCACAGAATACCATTATCATATCCAAAATCTGATCTAACAGTAATGTTGTCATTACATACAAGAAAATACCTCATAAAGAGCATGATGTTTACCATTACTTTTCAGCAGAAAATCAAACAAGTCTGGTCATAGCAGACTTTTTTTCATCATTCTTGATAAATCAGGTTAGATCAACTGTGAAAAAACGAAGGTGATCACAAGCAAAAACAACGCAGAGCATAACTAGTTGGCTGAAATAGTCTCAACAAGCAAGATCTGTAATCAAATGCTGGAAAAAAACACAGCAGCTAATAAAAAGGCCTTCCATGCCATCAAATGAAGAAATTTCATATCCATGGTGGAGCCAAATAAAAAGGAAGCTGATCACATCATTTAAATCCAGAAATGCCCAAGCATTAAAATCGCCAAGGAAATCAGCAAGGTATTCACAAGAAACTATCAGAAAAAAACTAAATGCATGAAGCCATCATCAAGATACAGTCATACACCTGTAAATCAAAAGCTCACAGAACCATTTTAGAAAACCTGAAAGGTTTCCACCATTGCTGTGCCTCTCTGTTCACAGATACTCCAAGATCCTTCAAGAATGCTGCCACCTGCTTTAGCCAAAGTATCTGCTTTGTAGTTTCGTTCCCTATAAATGTGTTTGAAAGACACATAAGCAAGACTGTCAGCTAAACAATGAACATCTTGAAGAATCATGGCTAATTCAGTATTTAGTAATCGATACTTACCAGATGCCCAGTTTATGACTAACTGGGAATCCCCAAATACTTGGATTTTATCCAAATTATGCTGCCTAGTCCGCATAAGAAGAAGCTTAAGTGCACATAATTCTGCATAATTATTAGTGCCCAAGCCTAATTCTGCTTTGAAAGAAACATAATGGATATCAGATATGAACAGTATACCACCAATCCCACAAATCATTGGGTCCCCAGCTGCAGATCCATCAAAGTAACCCCATGCATAAGTTTTATCAATATCTTCCACAAAAATTGATCTGATAGAGACCACAGGTAAAGACTGTGGTAAATTCTTTATCATACCCAAACTGTAGCTTGATACTTGTGTAGGGGTTGTGACAAGGTCCTCAAAACAAGACCTATTTCTTGCTTTCCAAATAAACCAGAGTACCATGATAGGTAAAGATTTGATAAGAACCACATCTGAAATGAAGCACCAGTTTTTAAAGCAAGCAGACAAGGAATATCCATACCATAAATTATTAAGTTTCAAATGATCCTCAATAATTGACCAAACTGATTGAGTAAAAGGGCACTCCACAGCAATATGAAAATTGGATTCACAGCTCTGTTTGCATAAAAAGCACATTCCAGGACCTTCTCTACCCCTAGAACAGAGAACATCCCAGGTCAATGCTTTACCAGAGAGAAGAAACCAACTAAATTTTTTTGTTTTTAGTGGACACTTCATCTTCCAGATGACCTTCCACCACTAGATCGAATCCACTTCTCTATTCATAAGCTCAGTATAACCCTCCTTAGGAGAATACTTGCTGGTTTTAGATAAATTCCAGATAAGGCAATCGGCTGCAGCAGAAAGTATAACATGGCTAGACTTGAGAATGGCTATATATCCATTCCAAGCAGCAATCTCATGAGGGTCAGTAAATCCAATAGTGTCTGCAGATAACCAATTTTGAGACATCAAACCAGACATACAATGAATTCCAATATCAGAAATGAATTGAAAACCAGCCAAGTGTAATCTATCTAACATAGGAACTGGAAGAGCATGTCTCCATTTACATCTAGACCATGGATCTAAACCAATACGAACATCCTTGCCAGCTCCAATCTTCCAGACCAGAGAATTACCAATGAGATCAAAAGCCCAAAGAACAGCTTTCCAGCAGATAGAGATGTTCTTTTTCTTTTTAGCATTAGATCTAATCCAATCCAGAATATTCATTGGATAAATATATTTCTGTATTGCAATCTTAACCCATAAACCCGAGCCATGAATGATATTCCAGACATTTTTTGCTGCAAGTGCCTTATCAAATAAAACCAGAACTTTAAGTCCCCATCCACCCAAATATTTAGGCATAGCAAGTAACTTCCATGAAATCCAAGGTAAACCAGAAGAGTTTTGTTTACCAGCCCAAATAAAATTAAAACAAAGCTTTCTGATTTTGTCTATGACTCCCATAGGTACCCAGAAATGCATCCAATAAATTGGTATAGCCTCTAAAACAGCTTTTATCAAAATCAGCTTACCTCCTTTGGACAACCAACGGAAGCTCCAATTCTGAATCCTTTGTTCAACTTTAATAACCAGCCAATCCCAATCCTTAATAAGATATCTGCATGGTTTAAGATGAAACCCAAGGTACTTCATGCCCTTTACAATTCTGTCAACAGGAAAACTGAAGATATTCTGTAATGTAATAACTTCAGAATCTTCCATACAGGAAAAATATAAAGATGATTTATTATCATTTATTTGCATCCCAGATGCCTTACAAAAATGCATTAATATCTCATAAAGAGTAGAAAGAGATTGTTCAGAACCATCATTAACCATGACAATGTCATCCACAAAGAGTACATGAGTTAAAACTGTATCATTACCAAACGGTAAACCATGATAAGTCTCACAGAGTTTAGCATGAAGAATAGCCCTCCCAAGACCTTCAACCACAATAAGAAACAGAAGTGGTGCCAAAGGACACCCCTGTCTGAGTCCCCAACCAGATTTAAAAAAATTGGTAGCAACACCGTTGATTAGAAAAGAGAATGAAACAAAAGAAAGACTGCTCATAACCCACACAATAAAGTTTCCTGCGAATCCCAATTTTGCTAGAATAACCCGAAGGTAGGTCCAGCTGACTCGATCATAAGCTTTAGAAAGATCGATCTTAATCATGACAGCTTTTATGGATTTAACATGCATAGTGTGCATACCTTCCTGAATGACACCTATAGCATCATGAATCTGCCTTCCCGACAAAAACCCAAACTGTTCCCCATATATACATTTACCCAAAACCTTTCTGATTCTGATCGAAATAATCTTACCAATAATTTTGTATACAAAATTACACAAAGACATAGGTCTAAAGTCCTCAAATGATAAGGGAGGATCATTCTTAGGAATAAGGGAAAGAAAGGTAGAATTAAAAACACTTGGGATTTTGCCACTTGTCCTGGACAATTCGATGACTCTTAAAAGATCCTCGCCCAAAACATCAAACATGCATCTATACACCTCAACTGGAATACCATCTGGTCCAGGACTCTTATCATTTTTGTTGATGGATAATATATGCTTGATATCTTTAATAGTTATAGCCTGCATAAGCTCAGCATTTTCATCCTCTGAAACAGAGGATGGAAAATGACCAGCACTATAAACAATCTCTGGAAGATGGAGGTCATCTTCTTCTTTGAATAGGCTTTCAAAATGCCGAATCCCAACCTCAGCTATAGCCTCAGATCCTTCCACAAGATTTCCAGAATCATCATAAAGTTTCCAAATAGAATTGCGACATTTCCTATGAGCAACAAATTTGTGAAAGAAGGGAGTATTTTCATCACCACAACTCAACCATAACGCCCTACTTTTCTGGCGAGCCTCTTTTTCCCGAAAAAGAAGAATAGAATTCTTGCGGGATTCAATCTCAATCAGTAAATCTTTATTAGCCACTGATGTAAAGCCAAAATGCCTATCATAAAATCTTTTTAACTCATATTCAATATCAACCAAATCTTTAATGTTCTGAGCATTTTTGTTCAGTGACAACTTAATAGAGATTGCTTTAATTCTTTTAAGATTCTCACTAAATTGAGCCGCAGGAGATAAGGCATACTGAGCAACAAGGGCACCCAAGAATCTTTTAATGCATCAACCAAGTCAATATGATCCAACCATCCTGCATTAAAATTGAAAGGACTATGGGCCTTAGGAGAAAGAGAAGAAATTTGTAAGAAGACAGGTTGATGATCAGATACACCTCCACACCCAATCCATTGTTTAAGAAGGAAATCACAATCTAGGAAATCAGCCAAAACTAATAGTCGATCCAACCTTTTACTAATACCCTCAGAACCAACTCTCCAGTTACTCCAGGTAGGCATAGACACCAAAGGGTTGATGTCAACAATCCCCAAGCTCTCCAACAGATTGTGAAAAAAATTAGTTAAGGGATCTGCCTGTGCTTTAACCCCCCAGATCTCAGAGAGACCCAAGGAAAAATTAAGATCACCCCCAAAAACTAAAAAAGGAGACAAGAAAACGTCCATCTTGATCAAGTTATTCCAGAAAGATTCCCTGTCCAGATAGGGCGCATAAAGATTAACAAGGGATATTTCCTTTTGTAAATCATATGAAAATAAAACAGCACACAACCCTACTTTCATAGCCCAGGCATTATGAAAAAGAAAATTACAGGACTTTCAGCCCAAAATAAGTCCACTCGATCTGCCCTTAGCATCCACTGAAATGAACTGCCAACCATGAATCAAATGTTCCAAATCCTGAACCAGAACACACCCCTCAATCATAGTTTTTTGTAAAAAAATAACATCAGCTGAATTTTGTTCGATAAGTCTTAAAACCGCTAGTTTCTTGGGAAGACTATCCAAACCCCTAACATTTATGGTCAAAATGATCATATGGGAACCTTTTTAAGGGCAGATGCTCTAAGCGCCCCAACACAACTCGTCACAGAATGTAAATCTTTAACATCCCCATTCTGAACCTTATCTACTTTCTGAAATCCTAGTTTATCCTTGACAGGCCGAGGAATCTCTTGAACTGATTTTGAACACGAACGAAGATAATAACCCTTGCGAACAAAAGGAGAGGCCTTACAAGGAGATACAAAACCCAGTTCCTTCAGAGATGAAATTGGAGCAGTAGGAGAAAGATTCAGAAATCGAAAGTTACCAATATTGTCCATAGAATTGGAAATGCTTAACAAATTAAGTTTGGCTAAAGGTTTGGACTCAAAGGAGACAGGATGCAGATCCAAATTCTCATTCACAGACGTTCCAGCCTTAGCAGCAGACTGAATCCCACCATTTTTGACTCTCCAAACTTTGGAAGAAGAAAGTTTATTAAATGGGAGAGAACATTCATTTGCCAAATGTCCAAACCCATGACATCTATAACATCTAAAAGGAATTCCCAAATAATCCAGAGGCTGATAAAAGTCATTATTACCCTTTTTAATGACCAGTTCAGTAGGTAATCCCAAGCGAAAGTCTAACAGAACAAGAACCCGGCCCATGCAGCAAACCCCAGAATGTAAATAAATAAAATCAGTTTCCAAATGGGATCCGAAGGTATTACCAACAAGTCTGAAGAAATCAGAAGACCAGAATTCAAAGGGTAAGTTTGGGAGTTTGACCCAAATAGGAACTTGATCATACCTTTCCTTCCTCGGATCAAATAAAGGAGACCATCGCTTAAGAAGAAGGCCATCTTTATCCCATCTCCAAACTCCAGCCAGGATCTTATCGGCATCAGCCACATAAGAGAATTTAAAAGCTATCCATCCCCTTGGTAGCATATAAATCTCAGGACGAGAACTGATACCATCAGTCCAAGCCTTATCAGCCCACCCACGCAAAGATTCAGCATTATAATTACGCCTTCCAAACCTCCCAACCAAGGTCAAAGCATTAGTGAGAACGATATCATTTAAAAGGACGTCTTCCCCCAGGGTCATTAAAACCGGACTAATCTTCTTGATGGGTTTAGGCTGCCTCTTTTTAGACTTAGAATTCCCCTTGCTAAAAGAAGAATGAGAAGCATGCACATGTTCAGTATCAGAATCCAATGACCTGACAGAAACATGATTCTCATCAGGATTAGGAGTAAATCCCAAAACTGCATTTAAACCTTCATTGACCTCTTGATCCATCCCAACTGCCTTGAGACCGACCGATAAGCATTTACTCTTGTCGACCTGAATATCTGAACCTAAAAGAATGCGATCACTAGCACCCTTACATTCGCAATTCATATTACCCAAAGTGTCCGATTGGGATCCCATTCTCAAAGAGGAAGGCATGATCCCAGCCAATAAACTGTTCCTAGGGCTCGCAGGACAATGTTCTGACTTAATGACCTGCGTATCCAAAGGACAAGTAATGGATTCCGGGATTTCCACAGGGTACAATGGATCAGAACCAGCTTCAACCACATCAATAACCCTCGAATTAAACCCCTCTGGGGCTGATTTAATAACCGAAAGTACTTTCCCAAAACCACAAGGCCCTGCTACCAAGGACTCAACATAACTAGATACCAAAGGTTCCATCTCCACAGCATAATCCTCAAGCAACTGAGAAGTTGGATTAACATATCCATCTCTCTTGAATCCGCCATCCAAGCAAGAGGGCACCTGAAACCCAATCACCGAACAATCCTCTTGCTTAGGAGAATAATCCGCAGATAAACGAAAATCCTCACCAAAACCCTTCCAGGAAACTGACAGATGTCCCATGGGAACATAAACGATAGGACAATCAAATAAAGGACTCAGTACAGACAGACAAATATCAGTCATTTTGGATCATCCACCCAAATCATCCAGACAATCCATTGCAGGATTTACCCTATCCGAAACAGGATCAATTTTTATTTTCGGGCCTGGAGCGGACCCCAAGTCTCCTAGATTAAATAGGAGAGGCACATAGGTGGCTGTAACCCGCTTCTCCACACCAAAATCCTGCTTGATACAATGCAGGCATCTTGGCGGAGTACGAGCCAGAGATTTCGTCGCCCGAAGCGACATGGCTAAAACCGATCAAATCCCCCAACCTAGAACCAAAATCCTTCAAACATCGAAAGGATAACTCAAGATCCCCAATAAAGATCCTAAAAAAAAAACTCACAAAATACTCATAGAAACAGAAGAAACACACCAACACCAATCCAGATAATCGGATATCTCCTATAAACAAAAAAACCAACAGAAAACTGTAAAAACAGTTCGGGATTACCTCCATAAAAACGCTAATGAAACCACAATGCAGAATCATCCACCTAAATCCCAGAGCTTGCAGATTAATCCGCCAAAATCACGATGGAACAATATCTTCAATCATCCACAAATCCATCCGGCGCTGACCAAAAGTAACATATCCTCCTCTGGCCCTCGACCTTTAATTCTCAGCAAAAAGCCAGCCAACAAATCACAAGGAACCGCCGAAATCCACCAACCAGAAGACACGGAGAAAACCCCAAAACAGACCGATAATATGTTCTAGCTTCAAAGACTCCAGGAACAATACATTCCGCCAAATTACACCAAGAAATCCAGAGTAACCAAGACTCCAGAAAAGCCCCAGAAATCTACCAACGCCAACGGACTAGAAAAAACACAGTCTCTAGAAGCAGGAACTCTAGAAACGATGCAAAACTGGACCCTAGAAAAGCCAAGCACTTCAAAACTCGGCCTAAATCACAACCCACTAGAGCGAAAAAAACAGCACCGTCGCCACAGAAAAGCCAAGGAAACAAATTGAGGGGTCAATTGTAGAACCCAATCACCACATAACCACGATACCCAACAAAATGTGGCAGATCCACAGCACTAAAATGGCTTCGGACAGTGCACTAAAGCTCAATTAGAAACCACACCAGCTCAAATAATCGCATCAAGGGAAATCAAGCCACTGCATTCAGAACTATCGAGAAATGCCAATTCAACGGCCAAGAAAACCCAATAAACAACCAAATTACACTATAAAACCTCGACGCAAGCTTGCCATCTCCGGTTCTTTGGATGTCGTTCCGACAACGACCAAAATCCACAAGGAGAAAACTGAACCTATCCCTACCTCCACAAGGAAGAAAACACTCCAGAGCGAAGCAATCGACACCCTTAAAGCGCCTTGCACGCCATAACACGACCAGAAACCCTACACACCAGGGCAAATACCAGAACCGACGCCTCTAAAAACCAAAATAACAAAATCGGAGGTCAATCGAATAACAAAACCTATTGACATTGAAACCCAACAAAACGTGGCAAGTCCACGGCTCGAATGATTAATGGCTTCGAAACAGTACACTAAAGCGCAATTAAGTCCACACCAGATCACAAATCAAATTGCGACCAGGGAAATCATTCCGCTGCAAGTGGTACTATCGAGAAATGCCATCTTAACGGCCAGGATGAATTCCAGAAAGAAATAAATGGCCAAGATTCAGCCATTAAACTCAAGACAAGCTTCCCAACGCCGGATCAACGGAAAAAAAGACCCTACGGGCTCAATCCATGGATCTAAAAAAAGGGACACTACTAACTAGAGCTATGTCTCACAACAAGTTGACAACTTACAGCTTGGATGTTTTAAGTGACAGTGAGATCATATAAATAGATCTCCTCACTTTCATTTTAAATTAAGAAAAGAAGTGGGATTATTACTATATTATTGCTTTTGCCATAACTAGGGATCTTTGGAGAGGATGCGCTATTCTTGAGGATGATTTTGTTTGGGTTATACAAACTGGATTTTGGGTGTTTTCTGAATAAAGTTTCTTTATGGTGATGCTTAGATTTGTTGGCACAACACAAGCACATTAAGGTTTGTTTTTTACCTTCTTGTTTATTTTTGCTAGGTGATGCATGTTCTTTGTTGAATGGTTTGCCATTTCCAGCCATTTATCACCTCAAAGAGAAGATGGACGTTTCCTTTGTGAAAGTTTCTCCACGGTTTGTCCTTAAGGTTTATGGAGCAGTTGTTTACCTAGGCTAGGTCTCCTTAGCCTTTTCTATCCTCCTCCTTAGATTCCCTAGGACTAGGGCACCATTGTATTGTCTCCTTCAAGCTTCAGAACAATTTTTTTTGTGTTTTTCTTTATTTTTCTTTCCTCTCGCTGGGTATTTCTAGGATTCGCTGCTCCACACAGCAGTCGCTAATCCCACATCCATTTTCATCGCTCCCCTCTAGCCCTCATTTCTTCTTCCTCGTGGCCTTCTCTTCAACTTGACTTCCCTCCACAACACCCTTTTACCCTTGCGCTAGACATTCGTTCACCCAACAACTGCCTTCCTCTTTCCTTTCCGATTGTCTCCGCCTGCGTTACCGTCTCCACGTATCTCGCGAGTGCTCTCCTCGGTCTCTCTCATACCCTCGGCTGCCTCTTCATATATTCACGTCAGCATGCTCACGTTACCTCCGTCACTATGCCCAGGATCTTCCCTTTGTGACGCATTTCCACCCAAAGTCTAGTGCAGGCCGGCTTGGAGTGCCTTACCTGATCCTTTTTTTTAACCTCCTAGATCACCCTAAAGGCTGCCTTCCTTCCTGCGCGCAACTGCTTTCCCTAGCTCCTTTGAGGACATTTCACATGATGTAAGTTGACTAGGTGGATATTTAAAACTTACACGCTGTATGAGTTGGGTCTTCCTATGATTCGAACGCTGACATCTTGTTAGGAAACCATATGAGTGTGAGTCAGGTTGAATGTTAAGTGATACTACTACATATAATTTTTTTTAACTCGATCTTAGGTTGTAGGCGTGGGAAATATGCGTTGATGAGAATTATTGATGCATGTTGATTCTATTATAAAATCGTTGTAATACTACCTCGTGCATTGCGGTGTACTAATGTGTAGAGTTGGTTATATAAATAACATATTGTTTTATGAGCAACGTTAGGTTTTATGATTGTATTCACTGATTAATTAACGACTAGAATCTACTGTCACACGTTACTGTATATACATGAAAGACTGATATGCATAATTACTTCTTATATCAGCTGCGGCATACTATTTCGCTATTAATGAATACATATAATTAACCTCTTTAGTATCGGTTACAGTAATATGATGAATGCGTAGGCTTGAAACATCTTTTGTTTACTGCCGTGGATTGTGATTTTGTAGTTATACTTAGATAATACTTTATCATTAGCACATTAGGATTAAGAGTGAATGCACTTGTTCGTATTTTCTTCTTAACTCCCTTAGGCACTGGTCACTAACTTCACAAAATTGAAAGATATAGATGTATAAAAGTGTCTTTTGCAGTGTTGCATAGGGCTCTTTCCCTAAGAGGCTTAGGCTTTTAAATCAGTTAAGGAGGAGTGACTAAGGTGATAGTGGTCACTTCATCCCCATATGCTTACTGACGGATTTGATTTCCATTTCAACCAGTATTTGGCGCTGTTGCCAGGGACCTCAAACTTGTTGAGGTGATTTACCCTGGCAAGAACAACATTCAGTAAGAAAATTGAGGCAAGTTTTCTTGGTATTATGGAAATATTATTGAAGAATAATATTGCAGATCTTACCTGGTGACTCCACAAAGAAGAATCCTGGAAAGGATTAAGATTTTGGCGTCGTTGCTGGGGACCTCAAACCATTGAGGTGATATATTCGGGAAAGAACGACATTATCGATAAATCTTCAGGTACTTCCTCGTGTTTTGAAGTTGTATATTTCACATTGATTGACCCGACATGTTTATCTGGCGACTCCACATATTGTTTAGGTACGTTCCGTGTTCTTTAATTTGTTAAGACTTGCTTGAGCTAGCCATGTAGGTCTTTCGTGATGAGTCCATTGGTGAATAATTCTAAAAGATATCCAACAAGGACAAGTTTCAAAGGTACGCTTCCTCCGGATCTGAGTCATATATTGTTAAGAAGAAAAGATCGACTTCGACAAAGGTTGGTAAGTAGTGAGGTAGCTTTTGATACCTTACCTGATATACACAAACTTTTTTCCTATTCAAGTAATAAAGTAGACATGGTTTCCTTCTCTGCATTTGATTTCACTAATATTGCGGGATATCCTAACCAAATGCTAAAGTTCAAATATATTAGGGAATTTCCTGTGTTTTCCTCGTCTGACGCAATTTCTGCTGAAGAACATTGGGATGGTATGGAAAGGTGTTTTATGCTTATTGACACTTCTCATTTGGATGTTAAGTTCAAGGCTTTCACTTCTTGTCTAACCCGTGATGCAGCTGAATGGTTCAAATCTTTACCTGCTGGTACTCTAGCTACCTATGCTGATTTGAAGAAAAAATTCTTTGATAGATGACAAGAAAAGAGGGACCCAATACTGCTAAACAATGCACTAATTACTATAAAAAGGAGCGAAAATGAATCTATTGAAGAATTCGATCGCTGGTTTGACAGAATTGTCAAAGAATTTCCTACAGATTGCAAACCCCCGGATGCGATGGTTTTATCGTATTATTTGAAGGCCTTCTCGGGAGATTTTATGTTCCACCTAAGTCTGGATAGAACGGTTGATCTTCCATCCGCAAAGAAAAAATTAAAGGTTCTGGACGGCAGTTGGAAAGCTACAGGGAGGCCAAGTACGCCTAGATATTCCAGGACAAAACCCGAGCCAAAGAACAAAGAAAAAACTCATGCCTCCAGCAAAGGTACCGAGCCGATGAACATCATAATTAAAGAAATGTGGCAATTAAGGGTTGATATGGATCAAAAAAATACTAGCATGCAGAACAAAATTGTCCAATTAGAAAGATCCCAACAACCCAGTCAACTCCAGTTTCCTCTAAAGAACCTTAACAAAGGTCCTCTACAGCAGAGACCTCGATCCTCTTTAGAGCCAACTAATGCGGTGAGTGACTTCCCGTACTATTGTAGGGCGTGTCGTAGTTTCCACGATGAGAGGACGTGTTCTCTTTATCTAGAGTATACTAGAAACAATGCTCTGTTTCACGAGGATGATGCAGAGGTGTGTAAATTATTTGAAAAAATACAGGTTGGGTTGTCTAATGACGATATGTAGGAAGTAAGGAGAAATTCAATCGATGCTGAAAGAGTGAAGACGACACTCAATGAAATTCCTAACCAAGATCAAATCAAGAAATGGTATGAAAATATGACCCCTGGAAACATTTATAAAAAACAAAGGAGGTTCACGTCAACAAATACTGAAGGGATGAAGGTTTCGCCCATCGTAGGTTTAGGTAAGTCTTCTTTGGTTGATTTGGTTACTGATGAACCTTTGAATATTGATCACATGTAACCTAGGTACCATGAAGATTCCATACTCTTAACAGAATTGGTCAAAGTCCTATCAGTTAGAAGACAAGTTGCTGAGTTACTACATTTTCAAAAAGGAACCAGAGAGAAACGACCAATAGTCAATCAAACTGATGAAGGCGAATATGCACCAATCATATTATCAAACATGCTACCAACCGAGAATAAGAATCCTACACATAAACCTTTCTTTATTTCCTTATGCATTGGTGATTTGGTTTTGCATAACTGCATGTTTGACTTAGGAGCATCCACTAATGTTATGCCTTTTGTTGTGATGAAAAGGCTAGGATTGTAGGTGTCGAGGCTGTACAGGAATGTTTGCACCATGGATTCCAGAGAAGTAAAAGTTTGTGGCGTGGTGGTGGATATCCCTGTGTGACTAACTGTTCATCCCAACATAAGCTTAAAGATGGATATTGTGATGATTGATCTTCCATAATCATGGGGAATGCTTATTTACAGAAATTTTGGAGCGGACCTTGGAGGTATCCTACAAATGGACATGTCTTATGCAACTATTCCCACTCTAGAAGGTGGCTACATCAATATTCAAAGAGAAACGATGAGGAAACACCACGTAGAGGACCCCGCATAACCGAAAAAAAAGTACATATACCAGCATGATATTGGATCCTATGTAGTATTGGCTACAAACTTCCTCCTTAGAAGGACGTTGATAAGGTTTGGATACTATATTTCGACGAGGCCAAGTCTAAGGCAGGTATGGTTTTAATTTCTCCGAGACATGAGCATCATTATTTTTCTTTTAAATTAGAATTGATGGAACTAACAATGTAGCTGAGTATGAGGCTCTTTTGTTTAGGATAAAATGTTGCTAAAGATTATGGCATTCAGTTACTGCATGTTATAGGTGATTTTGACCTTGTGGTATGTCAAGTAAAGTGCACTTTTTCTTGTAAAAAGATGTGATTGAAGAGATATAGAGACGTGGTCAGAATTGCTATAGAGGACTTCCAAGCTATTTGTTTGCAAGTAGTACCAAAGGAACATAATCAAGCAACATATGCTCTTGTAGTTATTTCCTCGGTCTTTGATCCAAATAATGAAGTACAAGATACGTGCAAAGTACAAGTAATATTTTTTCTTTCCATTCCAAACAACTTTGACAATTGGGAAGTGTTTGATGATGACAAGCAGATCTGTAGATTCATGGCCAATGTAGAGGAGTATGCGGGGAACCAAGTTGATTGGAGAAAGGAAGGATCCACTGAAGAACCTTAGTACAACCTTATTCTGATGGAAAGGGTATCCTTGGAAAGGAAGTTCGACAGAGATGACAAGTACAAATTAAGAGACACGACCTCAAATCCAAAATTATGAAGAAGTAAATATTGGCTCTCAGAATGACCTGCGTCCCATTAATATTGGTAAGATCTTAGATCCTCAAGAAAGAAAAGAAGTCGTTGATTTGGTTCGAGAATTTAGGGATGTATTCACTTGGTCATGCAATTAACTAAGAACCTATGACAAGGATATTATTCAACATGCTATAGCTATGGAAGAAAATGCGAAACCACATCGGTAGAAATTAAGAAAGGTGAATCCTAAATTGGCTTCGCTCGTCAAGAAGGAGTTGGAGAAGATGGTGGAAGTGAAGATCGTAGTCCCAATAAGGTATTCAGAGTGGCTTTTCAATCCCGTTCCATTCAGGAAGAAAACATGTGATGTCAGGGTGTGTATCGATTTTAGGAACCTTAATGTGGTATTCAAGAAAGATAATTACCCACTTTTTAACATGGAACTCTTACTACAAAGTATCATGGGGTCGGAAATGATGTCATTCCTAGATGGCTTTTCAGGTTTCAATCATGTGGCTGTCAAGAAAGAAGATCGGGCGAAGACTGCCTTTACGACTCCTTGGGGAACTTACCAATACCTACGTATGCCTTTTGGCTTAATGAATGTTGGGGCTACCTTTCAGATAGCTATGGACTATGCTTTCAGAGATATATTACAAAAAGTCTTGGAAATATATGAAGATGATCTCACAATTTACTCCAAAAAGAGAAAGGATCACATCAAACACCTTCGATGGGTATTTGAACGTTGTTGCAGGTATTGAATTTCCTCAAACCCAAAGAAATCTATTTTGAGAGTTATTGATCGAGAGAGAGAGTAAGAGCTATTAAAGAAATTCCATTACTGAAAATTTTGAAGGCTTTAAGGTCTTTCTTTGGAATTTTTTTTATTCATAGGTTTATTCCTAATTTTATGGAGATTACTAAACCTTTGAATAAGTTGTTAAAAAAGGATGCAGATTTCAGGTGGACCTAAGAAACCAAGAAATCATTTGAAGACCTTAAAGAAGTTATTTCCCGAGCATCGGTACTGGTAAGTCCAGACTATTCTAAGCCATTTCAATTTTTTTCTTTCGCTTCCACTAACACTATTGCAAGAGTCCTCCCACAAAAGAATGAAGAACAACCCATTGCATTCATGATCAAAGCTTTGAGTAATATGGAAATGAAGTATCATAGCATGGAGAAACATGCGTACGCACTGGTGATGCCACTGAAACATTTCAGAGCGTTCATTGGATATTCAAATATTATGGTGTATGTTCCACACCTGACAGTCAAATAAATACTTAAGCAACAAGACGGTCTGGATATTAGGGCCAAGTGGATTGCAAAGATCTAGGAATATGACTTGGAAATACAACCTACCAAGTTGGTTAGAGGAAGAGGATTGGATCAATTACTGGCAGAAGGAAATGAAGAAGTCCTTAGTTTAAAGGAAGATCCATTGCCTATGGTCTCAGTAGTTTCAGAAAGAATTGCTCGATGTGATTGGTACGCAGACATAGTGTATTATTTGACTGATCTATCATGTCCAGCTCAATTTCTAGATCATAAGAAGAGATCTCTAAAGTTGAAAGCTTCCAAGTATTGGATTATGAACTTAGACTCAACACTAGTTCAGGGATTGGGATGGAGGAACCCCAAAGGCATCATTTTTACATGTATAGAACCAATTCGAGTGGAAGAAGTCATGAAATAATTTCACCAAGGTTTATGTGGCGATCACCATGCTGCTTCTACCACAACTCACCAAATTATGAGATCAGGATATTATTGTCCCAGTATCTTCTAGGACATATATAAGCATGTATGTAGCTGTCAACCTTGCTAGTTTTTCATAGGAAGACAAAGAATTGCAGCATTGCCACTTCAACCAGTCATTATCAAAGCGCTATTTCAGCAATGGGGCCTTAACATCATCGATGAATTTAAGCAGAATTCAAGCAATGGGCATAAATGGATACTAATGGCTACGGATTATTTTACAAAATGGGTTGAGGTCATTCCAACAAAGCAGACCATGATGAAGGTTATCACAGATTTCTTGGAAGACAAAATCATTACTCGGTTTAGAGCTCCAACTAAGATTATCACAGATAACACGCCAGTGTTTAGTGGTGGGGAACCATCCACATTTTGCTTCGACTACGGTATTACACTGTCACACTCCTCAAATTATTATCCCCAAGGTAATGGCCTTGCTGAGTCAAGTAATAAGAATTTGATGAACATTATAAAAAAGACTATGAGGGATAATAAGAAGTGTGATAGAAAATTAAGGTATGCAGTATGGGCAGACATAATCACCATAGAAGAATCAATTGAAAAAAGTCCATTCGAGTTGGTGTACAGCCTGGATGCTACTTTACCAATCAATTTAAGGTTTCCAATGTACAGAGTCCTTCAACAAAACATGGATGATACAAATGCGTATCAACGAAGAATCAACAGCCTGATAGAACTTGATGAGAACCGACGAAAGGCTTTCATCATCTGATATAACATCGAGAAAAGATTAAGGAAAAGTTTGATAAGAAGACTCACTAACACCAACTACAAATTGGAGACCTTGTTCTACTATGGGACAGAAGAAGATAGGACCCGGGTAAACATGGTAAGTTTGAAAGTGTTTGGTTAGGTCTCTATCATATTACTGACATTGCAGGTCCAAACGCATTCTGTCTGAGTCATCTAGATGGTGAGAAGATTCCTCTACTTGTCAACAGGAAGGAACTCAAGAGGTACTTCTCTAATGCTGTTTGATATTTATTTTCATTATGTTAGTTGGTAGTTTGTTTGATAGTTTGTTAGTCGTTAGTCGTTTTTTGGACAAGGCATAACGACAGTTTCTGCCCCACGATGTTTGGATCCCTCGTATATTTGATGTGTGCGTAGGCCTACAGGTACCAGAAGATTTACAGGTTCTCGAGCACTCCCGGGAAGAGCGCTTGTCCCGCAGTTAGAGCCAATGTTACGTTGCATCTGTACCTCAGCGTGTATTCAAGTATTCCCCAGGGATAAAGAGAGTCAAACCTTATCAAGAAGGATGTTATTGAGCAATGGTAGTCGTGGCTGGGCCCTTTGGTTCCTCCTTTGGGGGAATTTTGGCTTAATGGCACCACTGACTTCCTTTTGTTGAGGTTTTTAACCTCGGGGTTGGTGACTGGGGCCCCTAAGGGTTAGCCACTATTTCACATGGATCTATATGTTGTCTATTTTCTCTTATGATTCCCTCCTAACCCGTTCACTACAGGTTCTCCTTCGTTCGGTCATTCTTCCTCAACAGGACATTCTCTCCTTTCACTAGGACGACATGCCATTTGAGGGAGGCGTTGAGGGATTTTACAACATCTTGGGGTTAGTAGGGGCATGAAACCTCCTTCCCAGCCCATTCCAGCCCTTCATTTGGAATGTTTCGCTTGATAAGGCTATTTTGGCACCATGGGGAACAAATATCCTCAGTAGCCTACCTTAAGCTTACAAATGAGTAATATTTTATTATTATCTTGTTCTAATTTTAAGTTGACATTTTAATTTACAAATTAATATATTGTGAGGAATGTCAACCTGGATGTTTTAAGTGAGTGCGAGATCATATAAATAGATCTACTATATTACTTCTTTTGCCTTAACTAGGACCCTTTGGAGAGGATGCACTATTCTTGAGGATGATTTTGTTTGGGTTATATAAGCTGGCTTTTGAGAATTTTGAATTTTCTGGATAAAGTTTCTTTACGATGATGCTTAGATTTGTTGGCACAACACAAGCACATTAAGGTCTGCTTTTTACCTTCTTGTTTATTGTTGGTAGGTGATGCATGTTCTTGGTTGAATGGTAGCAATAAGGTTGCATTTAGCTTAGGGTTTGCCATTTCCATCCATTTATCACCTAAGGTGTGGTTTTTACCTTCTTGTTTATTGTTGATAGGTGATGCATGTTCTTGGTTGAATGGTAGTAATAAGGCTGCATTTAGCTTGGGGTTTGCCATTTCCATCCATTTATCACCTCAAAGAGAAGAGGGACATTTCCTTTGTGAAAGTTTCTCCACGGTTTGTCCTTCAGGTTTTCAGAGTAGTTGTTTACCTGGGCTAGGTTTCCTCATCCTTTGCCATCCTCATCCTTAGATTCCCTAGGACTAGGGAACCATTGTATTCTTTCCTTCAAGCTCCAGAACATTTTTTTTGTTTTTCTTTATTTTCCTTCCCTCTGGCTGGGTATTTCTATGATTCGCTAATCCACACAGCAGTCGCTAATCCCAGATCCATTTTCAGTGCTCCCCTCTAGCCCTCATTTCTTCCTCCTTGTGGCCTTCTCTTCAGCTGGACTGCCCTACACAGCTCCCTTTTACCACTGCCCTAGCCATTCGTTCACCAACAACCGCCTTCCTCTTTTTCCCCCGGCTGTCTCTGCCTGCGTTACCATCTCCACGCAGCTCGCGGCTCGCTCTCATACCCTCGGCTACCTCTTTACATATTCACGTCAGTCTGCTCACGTTACCTCCGTCACTACGCCCAGGATCTTCCCTTTGCGACGCATTGCCTACCAAAGTCTGGTCAGTGGTGCAGACCGACCTGAAGTGCCTTACCCGATCCTATTTTTTAACCTCTTAGATCACCTCGAAGGCTTCCTTCCTTCTTGCGCGCAACTGCGCTCCCTAGCTCCTTTGATGACACTTCATGTGTTGTAAGATGACTAGGTGGTTAGGTAAAACTTACACGCTGCACATCTTGTTAGGAAACCATATGAGTATATACATGAAAGAATGATGCATAATTACTTATATCAACGGCGACATACTATTTCGCTATTAATGAATACATATAATTAACCTCTTTAGTCTCGGTTACAATCATATTATGAATGGGTATGCTTGAAACATCTTTTGTTTACTATCGTGGATTGTGATTTGGCAGTTTTACTTAGCTAATACTTTGTCATTTGCACATCAGTATTAAGAGTGAATGCATTTGTTCCTATTTTCTTCTTAACTCCGTTAGGAATTGGTTACTAGCTTTACGAAATTGAAAGATATATTTGTATCAAAGTGTCTTTTGTAGTGTTGCACATGGCTCTTTCCCTAAGAGGCTTAGGATTCTAAAGCAGTTAAGGAGGAGTGACTAAGGTGACAGTGGTAATTTCATCCCCATATGCTTACCAGTGGCTTTGATTGTCATTTCAACTGGCTTTGATTGTCATTTCAACTGGTAACACGTCCCATGCCAAAAACTATTAAAATATGACACAATTTGGAAAGATATGATGGAAAGAGGAGTGGAGTTGCTCTTTACTTTTTGGAGTAAGCTAAACCATAGCTGATTTGCATTTTTTTGTTTTCTTTGGAATCTAATAATGTGATTTTTGTTGAAATCAGGATTTTCATTATTCAAATTGTAATTTTGATTGTAAAAATGGAGTCTAAGGAAAACAAACAACCTAAAATTGCAATTTTTACAATTATAGTTGAATTTTGGTTAGAAAAATTGTAGAAAAACATATACAAATCGTCTACCATTTAGCTTATACCTCTACTTTTAAAGGGAAATAGGAGTGAAGTTGGTATTTACTTTTATGAATTAAATAAAAAACACTTCCATAATTTTTTAGGGGAAACATTAGATTAATTAAGATTGAATAAAAAATCCTTGCATAGGATAATGGCATTCGATTAATTAATATTAAGATTGACCTTTAGTATAGGAAATTAGGCTTTGAGATTATGTTTTGCAATCAAACTAAAAGAAAGCAAGGAGAGGTTATTATAGATGAGTGGGCTAATTTGATTAGGTTATAGATCAACAAACTATATGAGGAAGTAGAGTCAACTAAGGTAATTAAACTATTATTTATGTAATAAGTTAGAAACTTAACATTAGAAAAGAAAGAAATAAAATAGAGGAGAACAACTGTACATAATTCTTTGTTGAAGATGAAAAAATAGAGGGGAATAGTTCTACATAATTCGTTTCGAAGATGAAAAATAAAATAAAGAGGAAATTTTGTACATAATTCTTTGTTGTAAATGATTGAGTTCCTTAGATTGAAGTCAAGAGTTGTGATGTTAGGATCATGTTAATGTTATCTTAGTATTGTATATGAGTGGGCTAATTTGATTTGGTTATAGATCAACAAACCATATGAAGAAGTAGAGTCAACTAAGGTAATAAAACCACAATTTATGTAATAAGTTACAGACTTAAGCTAAAAATGAAAGAAAAGAAAATAAAGGGGAATAGTTGTACATAATTATTTGTTGAAGATGAAAATAAAATGAAGAGGATATTTTGTACATAATTCTTTGTTGCTGATGGTTGAAGTCGAGTGTTGTGATGTCTTGATCATGTTAAACATGAGTAGGCTAATTTGATTAGGTTATAGATCAACAAACTATATGAGGAAGTGGAGTCAACTAAGGTAACTAAATCACAATTTATGTAATAAGCTAGAAACCTAACGCTATAAATGAAAGAAAATAAAATAAAGGGGAATAAGTGTACATAATTCATCCTTCAACCATCTCCATGTCAACAGGCAACTTTTTTTAAATTTTTTTAAAAACTTTGTTCTTGTCTTAAAATGTGCATATCTTGACTAATATCACTTTTAATGAAGGTTTATGAGATGCATGAAAATTGAGAATACTAATTGATTATTCCACACTTGTGCTTAAGTGCAATGTCACTTTCACATTATATCTCTTGAGCTTCATTGGTTTCATATGATTGATCCTAGCTTGCTTTTTGATGATAGTGCCACTTGTTTGGATTGCACAAGCATCGATTCCAACTTTCTCTTGTGTGTGTGTTCTTTCCTTCTCTTAAGCTTGTCTTTGGCTCATTAATACAATTGATTGTTTGATGAGTTATGTGATTTTGAGCTTTAGTATGCTTTTGTGTCTTTGTGTAGGTTGTCATGCATCATCGTCATTGTTGATAATGAAAGATAAGTCAAAATCACATTCATCTTGCATCCATGTCCTTGCTTTAAGCTTGTATTTGGTTCATTAACACTTTTGATTTTTTGATGACTTATGTGATTTTCAAGTTTAATATGTTTTTTTGTTGTTGTCTTTATGTAGGTTTGGCATGAGTCATCGTCATGGTTGATAATGAAACATAAGTAAAATTCGTAGCCAATCAACAAATTACATCATATGGAGTGAGTGTGATTTAGATCTTGAGGGTTGAGATCTAGAAGACTTAATATCGAGAGAAGATGAGAGAAGAAAATCTATCAGAAAATTCATAGAAAGAACATTTATGAAAACTGAAAAAAATGAAAGACACCATGAAAACACAAGAGAGAGTTAGAGAAGAAGAATTTTATTCATATGAACCATTACATGCAATGAGGTCAATTTTATGATGTCTTATTCCCAATCTACACTCTCTTCCCATTCTATAAATCTAAAGGTGCATTCTTGACCATGTCATCTTTGATTACTTGGCTCCATAAATTACATGTCCATCATGTTCTCTTTTACACTTAATAAAAATATATGCCTTTATGAATTACATCCAAGATTAGACTATATTCTCCCTTAAGATTTGGATCAATCCTCCTCCCTTACAAAGTGATGGTCCCCATCATTTCACGCAAAGAAAAACAAGACCCCATTATATACTATACCAACAAGTTTACATTTGTTAGTTGCCAATGAAAATAAAATATTTTTATGGTTTACCCATAACTTTGGGTTTGTGGATGACCCATAACCGAGTTGGCAATGATGAGATTTCTCTTGGTCCCGAATTATAACACCGAGGAATTCTACATTCCCATAAAACTAAATTGGTAAAAACAAAATTATAATGGGATTTAATAAATCCAAAAAATAAAATATCATGAAAAATTCATGAATTTTGGTGCAATTGATGTTTGGTTGCAAATTTGTTCATAACTTTGGCTACGAGAAATGAAATAAAATTCCGTCGAAGACCCATTTGAGCTATTGGATAGATATTTTCATTTGTATATGAAACTTCTTATGTAGTGGTCCAAGGAATGAAAAAATATCTACTAAAACTCAAGGTGTGTGTGGCATTCTTGTACATGTAGAGATTCAATTAACAATATCTCTCAAATCAATAAAAAAAAAGAAATTCTATGAAATACTCATTTGAGATGACAAAAATCCCCTTTTGATGAGATATGGTAGACCCTCAAGAATGACCTTTAGAGGTTGCAACATCCTTCTAAAGTTTGAAAAGGTGAGCCGGTCTCCAATTTGTCTATCATTGTGCTTCTATGGCGGTTGTACATTTGTGGGTAGGTTGAGAAATGGATGGAATGAGGTTGCCCAAGCTTCAATATGCATGCAAAAGTAAATTTAAGTTGTGCCATGATTGTATAAAGATGTAATAATACTCAACGTGAGAGTGTTGAGTGCAAAGGGCCACAACGGATGCCAAGGGTTTATAGAGAAACATGGGTTGTTGTAGAGATAATGGAACCTTCGTCCACATCATAGAAACTCTATAAGGTTTTTGAAAATGTCGCAGACCAATGGATGTAGTGAAATACATGTATGATGCTCTTGCATTGGTAAACATAGATTAAAGGGTATAATAACCCCACAGTGCTTGTGGACCAACTATGATGCTTATAGTGTATGGCCCAACAAATAGACTTCGAGAGTTCCAAAAGGAGGTTGTATATTGCTGCAAATATTTGAATCCAAACTATGCTTAAAACCATCATTCCCATGGAGTGGTTACTTTCTATGATACCATTGATCCAGAGCTTAAAGATTGAGATCCATAATGCTTGAATGCCGAGAGAAGAGGAGATAAAACATGCAAATCTACTAAGAAATTCATAGAAAAACATTTATGAAAAATTCCAAACAATGAAAGACACCATGGAAATACAAGAGAGAATTGGAGAAGAAGGATTCTATTCATATGGTCCATTACATGCAATGAAGCCAATTTTAAGATTTCTTCTTCTCAATATTAACTCTCTCCCTACTACCTTTTATAAGGTGTCTTGTTTAACCATGCCAACTTTGATAAGTTGGCTCCATAAATTACATGTCCATCATGCTTCCTTATACACTTAATAAAAATATGGATTTATAACTTTTACATATTAAATTAGACTAAATGCCCCCTAATATTCATATTACAGTAGATAGGTATTTGGTCAGCAAATGAGAATGCATCAATTTTACGTACACATGCAAAAAGGGGAAGCAATAAGAGCCTCACCTCATAAAATTGATTGTTGCGGTGACTTCTTTACTGGTTGTTGGATCTCAAGCCGCTTGAGATCCAACATTCAGCAAAGCACCTGCTGCAACATTCAATGTTACGTTGCAGAGTGCTTTTTTCTCACTTGCAAATAGGAAGCTATGAATAACAATGTATTAAATCATTTGGAAATGATGCCAAGCTACCTCTACTGAAGAAATATCATAAATATGTAACATGCAAAGTTATCTTATGTGATTCATAGTATTATTGTTGGAAATGTAAGGATTAGTGTGGTAGGAATTTTGTGAAAGTGACAAAACGAAGGAATTGGATGAGATTGTGCCCATGAGTAAATTTTTAAACCTCTTAAGCTTCCTCTTGGTTGAGTCTTGGGTAAAAGTGGTGATTTTACTCGAGGTCGACGAGTTTGAAAACACAAATACAATTTTTTTCTCACAAACGAGACAATCTTGGATTATTGGGTTAACGAAGTTTTTTTATTGAAAATATTGTGGTGTTCTCTAAATAGAAATAAGAAGTTCTAATGTTAAAGGTCGGAAGAGGGAACTATGGTATTATTAAGTTGAGAAATCAAGGGGTTCTGTGAACACTCATTTTAATTAAGTTTTGATTTTAATTTTTAGATTTTTTTTGAGTTTGATATTGTTTTCCATCTCACACATAAGGTGTTATACCACCTTAAGGCCTCAATGATTAAGTTTCAAATTCCATTTCAAAGCAAATAAAACTATGAAGCTACTAGAGTCCAAAATCTTAACGTGTTTGTTGATGAGCTCATTAGGGAAATTTTGAGGTAAAAAATGGGCCTAAAAACAAAAAATGTATTTATCAAAATTCACTTTAAAAGAACCAATCGCATTATAGAGGATGACATTATCTATAATAGTTGAGGTGGCATTGGTTGAGTTAATGATGCTTATTTGTCAAATTGTAAATGGTGAGTGAAAATCCATAGTTAACTATATCAATGTTGTAAGTAAAGTACTCATTATAAAAATAATACTGATAGATTATTTTTGAATATAATATAAATGTATTATAGTACTCTTAAATACAATTTATATTTCAATATAAAATAAATTACAAATACATGTTTTATTTAAATGTAATTACTTTTTTATATTTCAATATAAAATAAATTACAAATATAAAAAAAGTAAATACTCTATTTAAAACTAAAATTATGTAATTACTTTCTTCAATATTTAAATATATGTCAAATCTGTATTTAAAATCAAAATCACTTAACATCTTATAATAAAAAGAATTTAATGATTATTAGTTTTTGTTTTTTAAATACTTACTATATATAATAATCTATTATGATATATTATAAAAATAAAGTATTATATAATAATAAATTACTATATTTTCATTAGGTTGAATTTTAGTAATAATACATTTTTTTAAAATTTATGTATTATTTAAGGTTCATATTTTAATATCATCTTTTAACCTCTGAAACACTTACATCTATACCAACATAAATTAGACATGTTTATTTAAGTTACAAAACCAAATACATGCATAAAATCTTAATGTAGCAATTTGAATAAACTATTATATCATAATAAGATATTATATTATTATACTTTTTATTACATATAATAATAATGTTTATTACATATAATCTCATTGACTTAATATTAAGTCAACTTTTTTTTTAGAAATTTATGTATTATTCCTTCATCCCAATATTAACACTTTTTTAAAATGTATTTAATGATGTCAATAATTATTGCATTAAAAATGATATATAATATACATAATATATATCACAAGAAACTGTAAAAAATGAGTTTACATGTAATTTTAAAGGTGTTTTAAAAAAATTAAAAATAAATTTTAAAAACATTTTTTTTTAAATGTTTTTCTTTTTAATTTATAGTTTTATATTTATATTTTAAAATTAATTTTCATTTTTAATATATATAAAAGAAATGATAATTTGAAAACTCTTGGTTTGTGACTTCGCTGGGAGGAGGGGAGAGAAGGTTCGAGGTTCTTGATGGATCGTAGGGTGATGGCATAGGCCTGACAGTAGGTAGTACGGTGAACAGGTCCTCTAGCCATGGCTAGGGGCCTGACAATTAATGGCTGGCTTTTAGCTCTCTTGAACGCTGGATCCTTGGTCTTGTCTTGTATCTTAGCTTGAGCTGGGGTTAGTTTTTTAGGGTTTGTTGAAGTTTGAGCATTTTGAAGGGTTTGTGACTGTTACGGTTATCCCCATGGCAGCTTTGGAGGATCTTGAGGCAGTGGATTATTCCAGTGACAGGATGGAGAGCTCTGACATCTGGGGGACGCCAGGTGGAGGATTAATGGAGAAAGATGAGGTTTTCCCTAGGATGGGACCGACAGATCACGTTTTGGCTAACTTAGGGCCGTTACATTTGGAAGCTGAAATTTCGCCCTCAGATTTCTTCATTTCGCCGGTGTTACAATACCCTGCTGGTCCTCAGGGGGACTCCTTGTCTTTTCTTCCATTTGATTTACTGGACAGTCCGAGGGGGCAGGAGGTGGATTTGTTTCCCAGCTCAGGTGGGACTCCGTTACCAGTTTTTCCGGTTGAATGTGAACCCAGAGAGGGTTTCGTTCAGACGGCCTTCGATGGGAGGGATGGATAGCCCTACCAAGGTGATGGTTCTGGAAGGTTTGCGCCGGTGGAAGCCTGGAGGTCTCCCTTGTGTTTAGCGGAACAACGAGGGTTTGGATCCCCTCGTGGGTTTACTGCTGGAGGAAGTCGTGGTGTTTTGGAGGAACTTGTTGGCCGGAATGTTGGTGAAGGGGGTTCACCAAAGCGTCGTAGAAGAAACTGGATTAAATCCAAAAAACTTCGGAACTATGCTGTAGGGGAAGACTTAGCGTGGGACGGGGTGTTGAAGATGGCGAAAAGCATGCTGGTGGGACGCGTTATGGGGAGGCAATTTGCAAAGAAGACTGTGCAGGAATGGGCGCGGGTTTCTTGGGGGGAACAGTTAGGATACACCTCGCTGGTGGAGATGCTGAACAGGGGTTGGTTCGCCTTCAACCTGGAAAAGGAGGAGGACCTCTTATGGATATAGAGCAAA
>LPNX010874096.1:0-32680 GCA_001517045.1 Pseudotsuga menziesii | reverse complement strand
AGATTGCAGACAGTTGAGACTTGCTCATATTTTATACTCAATCAGACTTCTACTGCAGCGCCTTGACTTTTATTCCTGCCGGCATGTTTACAGGGACAATAACCAAGAGGCGGACAAAGCTTCTAAGGAAGGGCTCGGGCTGGCAGAGGGCTATTGGACAGTGAAAGAAATTCATGATGGCATTACGCAGGGGTTTTATCATCGGCCTTTTATAGAATATTTCTGAACTGAAACTTTTTATATCTTTTTTTTTGGTACAGCTGGGTATTATGCAGGATATAAACTGTTATATTTTTGATAAACAACACTATTATGTATTTATGAATGCTGTGAATGAAAGCAAGGAATCATATCGGGCTTCTATGATTGGAGCAATAGAATAGTTCATACTATTATATCTTACTTTTTGGTACAGCTGGGTGTTATGCAGGACATAAACTGTTATAAATTTTGACAAACAACACTATAATGTATTTACGAATACTGTGATAGAAAGCAAGGAATGATATTGGGCTTCTATGTATGGAGCATTAGAATAGTTCAGACTGGAGACTTTTATAGTATTTTTACAGATTTCTGATTTTGGTGATGATTTCACGACAAGTGAATATACAGATTGTAATTTTGATCTCGAAAGATGAATGAAATTACACTTTTTTTCCGTGGAAAAAAAAAGAAAAAAGAAATGATAATTTATTAATTTAAATTTAACTTTATGTTTAAAATTCAAAATTATAAATACATAGTTTATAAACATAAGAAGTAAATTATATTTCAAATTTCAAAATTAATATATTTTATTTTATGAGTACATTACTTTATAAATACATTTATCATATTATATTCAAAAGTAATTTATGTACCCAAAAATACTTTACTTTTTGTCATACCAATCATATTATATTTAAAAGTAATTTATGTACTCAAAAGTACATTACTTTTAGTCATATCAAAGATGTTTTTTTATTGGTTTTTATTTTAGACATCTTTTCAATTTAACTTAACCATAGTTGCATTGGTTATAGTGTAAGAGATGCGTTGTAAATATACCTTCCCCACAAAATGCCTAACTCACAATATTTTATTATATTTTTTATGAGGCCCATTTTAGACCTCAAAATTCCCTTAATGTAGAGAAGCATGGAAACCATTGAACATTTATGGAATTTCAATGATTTAGTGAATGAACATTGTAATTTTCTATATGTAATTGAGAATTCACTTTCTATATTAGTGATGACACTTTCCTATACTCCTTGGTGCATTTTTCTAAGTATAGAGTGAAATTGCTTACATGTGGATCTTGTTCGTTGTTTAAGCTATTGATTTGCTACATGGAGGTTAACTGCTAGGTTGGGATGGTAGGAAGCCTTTAAAGACAAGGATGATATTGCGGTTTGATATTGGAATTTGACAACATTTGTCTCTTTGGATTCAAGAAGGTAAATCAGTCACCTAAGAGTGTTGCATGTTGTCTAAATCGAGCAATTGGGCTTATGAGAATTAAACTCAACAATGTGCTTTAAAAGGGAAAATCACTCACTTGGTTATTCAGATTCAAGTTTTGGTTGCTTATGAAAGTGTAACTCTCATTCTGAGTCTGGAAGATAAAGTGTTTGGTTTTCTTAAAGTTGAATGTTGTTATCTGTGCCTCCATTTCTCATTGGTTTTAGTGTAGCTATTGAAATTTCATTTGCATAGGAGAAGTAATGCAAATATGAAAATTAACCTTCTTTCTAGAAGGTTACTTGAATCTTAACCCTAGAACTTTGAAGTCTTTAGGACCACTGCAAATTAACGTGTAAAAAAAATAAAACAATCACAATAATGCACATCATATATCCCTATAACTCACGACAATTCAAAGAGAAAGGACACCAGTAATTGCAATGAGTTTTTATCCTTCTAGGGAAAATTCACTTGCATAAACAATGTATTAAAACCCTTATTATGCAATAGATATAACAACAAATACATCAACAATAGATGGTTGTACAATTATTTTCAATCTTAATGTCAAGTCCATCAACAATTTTCTTTTAAGTGTGCCAAATCAACAAGACAATTCAGAGTTTGAAATAACCATCTAAAGAAAAAATATACACAATATGTCGATAGTTTTTTTTGACCCGAAAATATGTCAGCACCTACTATTCTAGAGAATTAAGGTACGACCATATTACATAATCTACTAAATCATTACATATGGGCTTAACAAGAGCATCATGCCACTTGCAAGAATTGAACCTGGGTGGGGAGGGTAACAATCATTCCTCCCAACCACCCAAGCTACATCCAATGGATTGTTGAAATCACACAAACAAAAAAACACACACACATGCTCAATGAATGAAGTACACACATAAGATAGCCTCCTCTCAAGGCTAGAACAAAATCCAACCACCCAAGATTCCCTATCTAGGGTTAGTTAGAAAAACCTAGTTTTTCCAAGTACAAGATCCATCTAACATTATCTCCAAGGCAAGAAATATTCCTCTTCTTCCCTAAATACATCGAAAGGTTTTCAAACCCCAATCTCTATGCTCTGAGGGATGAAACTCTAACCCTATAATACAAGATGCTCCAAGAGACTAATAAACTCTAACAAGAGAGAGAGAGAGAGAGAGAGAGAGAGAGAGAGAGAGAGCGCAAATGTACAAAGAATAATATCAAGAGAGATAAATCATCCATCTCCTTTCCGTATGCTCCACTAAGGTTTCCTCATGAAACCTAGTGCATCACTAAGAGAGTGCTCCAAATAAGAGGTACAAATGAATGTGTGATGTGATTTGTTGTTTGGAAAGATTCTCTCTTCATCCATTTATATGAGAGGTAAGGGAAACCAATAATATAACAAAGGTTGGCCTAATATTTACAAGCAATCCTACTGAAAATAAGTAAACTACACAAAATTGAAGTGATCCACTCATAGAGTACAAATGCCAATCTCTAATGATGTTTTTGTGCACAATAGTGACCCAAGGTGACATAACTATGTAAGGTAAGTCCACGCTACTCCATATCGAGCCTCCATAGACTCCATCAATCCTCCAAATCCAAGTATCCCGCTATGGTAGCTACCCCATGCAAGAATACTATCAAATCACCAATCATCCTTGAGCCATCTCCAATCCTATGTTGATTTGTAATTGAGGGAATTATAGCCCAATCAACTCACCAACACAGACTTATGTGTAAAATTACTCTACTTCAGGGAAAATTTTAAGGATCCATTATTTTCTTAGTGTAGAAACGTTGGCGAATCTTACGAATTCTTAAATTTGCAATCGTAATGTTTGGTGATTTTTTTAAAAAACATATTCAAATTTATAAGGACTTTATATAGTTTTTGAACAATTTTGGTGATTTTTAGAGTAAAAAAAATTATCCCATGGAATTTGGGTGAATAATATTTCAAAGTACCTCAGTAAATGATTTTTGTACTTCGGTAAATGTTTCAAAGTTACAAACTTCAACATTTTTCAAATACTATTTCGAACAGGTCAATCCTAACAATCACCAACTAACGTTATGTCTTTGCATTTTGAACATTTGGATGATTTATGTACTTCATCATTCTGCTAACAGGAGAAGTTATAAAAAGTTAGCAAAGGGTCAATGATGAGTATAGCATATTTATTTCTAGAGTTTTTCAGACTCTTCTTGTAGAGCATGGATGGAACTAATGATTTCCTATTGAATACTTTTTTGGTCTAATCTATGGAATATTTATCATAAAAAATTCCAGATAGAATGATATATCCCCAATTATTTCACTTCAAAATTATGGTTGGATTCCTTGACTTAACACCATGGAGCTCTGGATCTAGGAAAAATATTCAACTTAATTAACATTGGCAGTAGAGATAGCCCAAGCCAAAAATATTATACAGTATGTAGATGATAAACAATGCCAATACCATAACAAAGCAATTGGTTTTTCTACCTAAAATTGGAAATTCTAGATCCTTTCATTCCTATAGGTGAGATCCTTTAATTTAGATCTAAAACATGATTATGTTTAAAGAGGGCCTTTGGAAGTATCTTGAGAGTAGTATGATCTGTTCTTGATTCGGGTTCCCAAGCGCATATTGGAGGACAACAGTTTGATTGAATGAATCTAGCACTGTTATGAAGGAAGCATATAAAAAATAACAAAGAAGGAAATACACTACACAGACAGAAAGTAAACATATAGGTAAAATGCAAGAATTCGAACCAATATCTGCTTTTGGATTACTGCTCTATTACTTGCTTGTATTTTGCAATAGTGTACATGCTTATATAATATGCTGATACACTTGGGTGACTACTCGTTACGTTCAGTTACAAAGAAGTTAGAATGGTTCAAAAGTTCAACCATTATAGGCGACTGTAATATAGAGAGACAATTTGTCGTAGTTGTGTCGAGATGCTGGAGTTGACGACGCATGTCGAGATGCGGAACCTGTCAAGGTTGTGTCGAGGTTCGAACTTGTCTAAGTCGATACTGAACTTGTTGAAATCGACAAACATGCCAATTGTTGGGTGGATCATTCCTCCTTCCTTAAGAAACAATGGTCTCCATTGTTTGCTTGTTCAGGTGATGAAGCTTATTGGTGAGTTCAATACCAGAGTACCACTTTCCTTGGGTGGGGAGATATCCATCTTTAGCCACTTGAAAAAACAAAATGGAGTTCGTCCTTGTATGGTGTATGTGTCATCCCATGATGGTGTCGCAAGGAAGAGGATCCTAAACATCTAGATGGATGTCTTCGGGCTATGCTATTTGCAAGTCGTTAGGTTCTAACAAGGGTGCATGGTATGGTCTAAGTAGATCCACATTGAACACTGGATGCAGACCCAAGCATGAAGGAATGTCACGTTGGAAAGTGTTTTCTCCAATCTTTTTAAGGACAATGTATGGAGCACATCAAAAAGGTTTCAGCTCTATGTATGGACCAGTGAAGCACTCCTTCTTTATATGTAACCATACATGATTCCCAATTTGGAATGAATGAGGAGTACGATGCTAATCATGTCGGGCCTTAGATTTTGCATTAGCTCGCTACAACATTGCATGTGATTGCTTCTAGATGTTTTAGATTTGGTCTCAAAACTTCAATGCTTTTTCAACTTCTTGTTGGTCAGAGTCGGTGTCGTTCGATTGTGTCAATGAACTGATCAAGTCGATGGGAACTAAGGGTTGAAATACATAACAGATCTTGAATGGTCTCTTGCTCGTAGAGCTGTGCTGAGCATGATTGTAACTGTTATATATATATGGAAGAATTTCATCCCATGTCTAACGATGCTTGTGGTTGTGCATGAGAAGCAGTTGTACTACCAAGCGATTCACAACTTATGTCTATCTGTTTGTCTAAGGATGGAAAGATGTTGACAAAGAAAGTCTCATGTCGAGATATTTCCAGAGAGTCTTCTGAAAGATGTTGACAAATATTGCATCTTTGTCAGAAATGATGGTCATCGAAAGGCCATGGTGTTTCCAAACATGTTTGAAGAAGAGCTGAGCAGTCTACAGTGCTATCGTAGTCTTCTCGCATGGAATGAGGATAGCCATCTTGGAATATCTATCGACTACTACTAAGATTGTGTCATGCTGATGTTTGGTAGTAGGATATCCCATCAGGTAGTCCATAGAAATAGATTCCCATGGTCGAATAGTAACCGACAAAGGCGTATAGAGTCCTTGTCGTTGATTCAACTATTTAACAATGGCGGAAACCATAGACGATTGAATTTACCCGTTGATGTCATATTTAAGAGTAGGCTAGTAAAACTACTTATGGAGGATAATAAGGGTCTTTGATACTCCAAATTGTCTTGCAGTCTTTCAGTAGTGCGCGTCCCAAATGAGTTGTTGTCGATGATCACCGGTTGATACACAAAGCCATCCAATCTTGTATAGCAAGGTTTCTTTCAGGAAGTAGTCGGTAGTAGACAATGTATCGGTCTAAAGCTATCATTAAATTGTGGAGAAGTCTCGGTCTACTGAATATAGTTGTGGCCAAGTGGTGGTGTCATAACCTTGCATACTCATCACTGTGAAAACTACAGTACTGGGTGGTCGACTGAGACAATCAACGATAACATTGGATTTACCTTTTTGATACTTAATTACCAGCTAAAATTGTTGTAGGTAATTAATCCACTTGATTTGTCAAGTTGTTTGTAGTTTAGACTGGGATAGGGTGAACTATAAGGGTTTATGGACAGTGAGGATGATTTTTTCTTTCCGAAGGATGTAATGTCTCAATTGGTCAAGGGATTGCACAATGGAATACAGTTCCTTTTCATACTTTGAAACCTTCTAACAATGTTGTTGAAAGTTTTGGAATGAAAAGAGACTATGTGACCAGACTGAGTGATCACTGCTCCTAAAGCATAGTCCAACGTGTCCATCTCAATCTCAAAAGGTTGATGCAAATCAGGTAACACAAGTACTGGTGTAGTATAAATATTTTTTTTGAGTTGCTCAAAAGCTTGTTGTTGTGTCAATGTCCATTTGAAGATGGTTTTCCCATTTCCCTTAGTTAATTGATTCAAAGGCTAGGTTATGTGATTGAAGTCGAGTATGAACCGTCGATAAAAATTTTCCAAACCAAGAAAACTTCTTAGTTCATGAATGTTTTGAGGAATGGTACAATCTTTGAGGATTTATACTTTTTCTGGGTCGACATGAATTCTCGTAGCGTTAATTACATACCCCAAACATTTGATGTTTTTCATCGTAAACGAGCATTTGTCCATGTTCAAATATAGCATATGTTTCTGGAGAGTGTCGAAGTTGTTTGACATGTTCTTCCCATGATAGACTGAAAATCAAGATATCGTCGAGATAGAAAATGACACACTTGTCGATGAAAGGTCTTAGAAGGTCATCCATATATCTCATGAAGGTCGTAGGTGCATTGGTTAAGATGAAGGGCATGACTAACCATTCAAACAGTCCTTCCTTAGTTTTGAAATCCATTTTCCATACATCGATGGACTTGACAGTAATTTGATGGTATCTCGACTTCAGGTTGAGCTTAGTAAATAATTTAGCATCTTTTAGACAGTTGATAAGTTCATCTATCCTTGGAAGAGGGTATCTATTCTTTACCGAATTTTTTTGAGAGCTTGATAGTCGATGCACATGCGCCAAGTCCCATATTTCTTTGGAACGAGGATGGCTGGACTTCCATAAGGAGAGGAGCTAGGTCAGATGTGAAATTTGTTGATCAAATCCTGGATATGTTTGTGGATTTATTCATTTTTGAGAATGGATCTTCTGTAAATAGATGTGTTAGGTAATTAAGATCCAAGAACAAGTTCAATGGAGTGGTTTACCTGACAATGTATAGCTACTTCGTTTGGCTCTTGAAATATGTTCCAGTATTCGTTAATAATATGGTTGATCTTGTTGGACATTGGATTCATCGCTCCCTGTGAGTTTCGTGACATGGAATAACCGCCTTCTAAGATCCTAACTATGGAGATTATGGTGGAGATTAACAGCTGCAGGTTTTGGTCTAACGACAATCGTGAGTTCAACAATTGGTATCTGAGCAACATGTCAAGGGTTAGAAACACTCTCGTCTCATGCCAGGGGGGGGAGGGGGGAGATTGTTAGACATTGGGTTCAACGCTCACCGTGAATTTCGTGGAATAGACTAACTGCCTCCCAAGATCCTAAATCTGGAAATTATGGTGGAGATTAACACCTACAGGTTTTGGTCTAATGACCATCGTGAGTTCAATAGATCTGTTGCTATTGTTGGGAGCTGCACTGGTCGGTGAATCAACTTGTTGCTGTAGTCTTCCTAGGATACCGAGGCTTTATCATAATCAATGTGAAATTCTGATCATGGTTGATAAGCTTCTTTGTTTGTTTGGTAGATATCATAACAACCATTGATGTAGGTCGTCACTCTGGTATGCCGTACCACTGGTTCCAAATTTTGACAATCACCTTCTAAGGCCGTGAATGATAACTTCCATGTCGATCCCATATGTAAGGTTTCCCAAACAAGACGCTGACTAAGGAAAGTGGTGCCACATGATAGAGTACTTCATCTTCAAAGGGCTTAATCAAGTAGGTGAGTTTTCATTGTCGCCTCCCAAGATCCTAAATCTGGAAATTATGGTGGAGATTAACACCTACAGGTTTTGGTCTAATGACCATCGCGAGTTCAATAGATCTGTTGCTATTGTTGGGAGCTGCGCTGGTCGGTGAATCAACTTGTTGCTGTAGTCTTCCTAGGATACCGAGGCTTTATCATAATCAATGTGAAATTCTGATCATGGTTGATAAGCTTCTTTTTTTGTTTGGTAGATATCATAACAACCATTGATGTAGGTCGTCACTCTGGTATGCCGTAACACTGGTTCCAAATTTTGACAATCAACTTCTAAGGCCGTGAATGATAACTTCCATGTCGATCCCATATGTAAGGTTTCCCAAACAAGATGCTGACTAAGGAAAGTGGTGCCACATGATAGAGTACTTCATCTTCAAAGGGTTTAATCAAGTAGGTGAGTTTGCATTGTCGGGTGATCTTTAGTTCCTGTCCATCCTTCATCCAAATGATATTGTAAGGCCTAGGATGTGGAGTGGTGATAAGACCAAGTCTCTTCACAAGATCTTCAGAAACGAAATTCTTCTGGCTACCATTATCCACAATCATATGTAATGGATTTTTATGAAACCATAGATGCGTATGGAACAAGTGTTCTCCTTTCTCCTCATCGACGATAGTCAAGGTTGTTAGAGTGGTTGATGTTAAAGCCAAAAGGGTTGATGCATATGGGTCAGATTCTACTAGGGATTTATCGGGCAAGTTGGATGTCGAATTTTTTTCCAAAAATGTCTTCCGAGTTTTATATTCTGATGTATCATGCCATAATGAATTGTGATAATCACACCATTTTCTGGTAGGGGGATGCTTTCTATGTTCCCTTTTGTATTTTTGAGAGTGCTTCTTGTGATAATATGGATTTGGCAGAGTCAGCTAAGAAGGTTATCTTGACTTGTCGGAGTCAACTGTGACTTATTGTCGAATGTTCGACCTGTCGGTTTGGTCACGAAACGTGCTTTTTTTTTTTTTTAGCTTCAAGCTTGCCTTCGTAGTGGAATGTATCTGCAAGCATACTAATAGTCATAAAATCCATCTCTTGTTGAATGTATGAGGATAATCCGCTAATGTACTTCATGACAAGCAATTTCTCTTCTTCTTGGATGCCAAGACTAGCCATGAGTTGATAGAACTCGTCGGTGTAACTCTACAAGGATTGGTCTTTCCATTTCCTTAGGTGTTGCCACTTCTTATACTTTTT
Source organism: Pseudotsuga menziesii (assembly GCA_001517045.1). Lineage (NCBI taxonomy): Eukaryota > Viridiplantae > Streptophyta > Pinopsida > Pinales > Pinaceae > Pseudotsuga > Pseudotsuga menziesii. The sequence goes on along the minus strand of LPNX010874096.1, from coordinate 23,362 downwards.
CTCAATGTACTTGGGCAGGTAGAGATCCTTTTGGACATACGTGAAAAATTTATCCCATGTGTCTATGAGGTCTCCTTGTCGCTCCATCTTTGTCGATAGATTCTCCCACCAGCATTTCACTGAGGTTGACATGTTTAAGGATACAATGGTGATCTTTTCAACTTCGGAGAGTTGATTCATAGAGTAGTAGGATTCAAGTTGTTGTACCCAATTATCGACGGATTCCATGGCAATCTTGCCTTCAATATTTGGTATGTATAGATTCATTTGCACTTTGAAGGGGCTGATTTTATCAGAGTGAGATCTTGTCGAGGAGTCTCTGGATGTTGAAGCGAATTGCATGAGAATATCGCTGAACTGAGAAATTTTTTTGGTTCGCTGGAGAGCCAGTGCTTTTTATATGAGTTGTTCTGTCTTGTCAATTGTATGCCTTTTATCTGTTTCTTCGGCCATCTTCTCTGAAGTTGAAGGTAGTGTCTACTTTTATTGCGAGCATGTTTGAACATGCATAAGTCAGGTAACTTAGATAGAATTGTCTACATAGCTTAAACTATGAATATATATCTGATACCAATGATACGGGTTCCCAGGTGCACATCGGAGGACAACAATTCGATTGAATGAATTGAGCACTGTTATGGTAGAAGCATATCAAAAATAGCAAAGTAGGAAATACACTACACAGACAGATAGTAAACACACAGACAAAATGCAAGAATTCAAACCAATCTCTTCTATTCGATTACTACTCTATTACTTGCTTGTATTTTACAATAGTGTACATGCTTATATAAGATCTTGAGATGCTTGGGTGACTACTCCTTATGTTTAGTTACAAAGGAGTTAGAACTGTTCAGAAGTCCAACCATTATAGATGACTAGCAGACAGAGAGAAAACATGCTGTAGTCGCGTCGAGATGCTGGAGTTGACGATGCATGTTGAGATGTGGAACCTGTCAAGATTGTGTAGAGGTTCAGAATTTTCGAAGTTGATGTTGAACCTATTGAATTCAACAAACATGTCAACTGTTGGGTGGATCAGTTCTAAGAAGTTAAATAAGTTTTCTAACAAACTTAGAATTAGCATATGTGTGTGTGTGTATGTGTGGATGAATATATGGATAAGAGTGGAGCAAAGTATATAGGAAAAGGTAGGATTTATAATACCTCATTGATATTACTGTGCCTTTCATTTGATGTGATCACATCTATGATACTTGATGGCTCATTTACCAATTCTTAGAGTGGGTATATCAAGAATGCATGTAATTATTTTTTTGCAGTAAAGCTAGTCCTTATTCAAACTTCATATATAGGTGTTTCCTGGCACTACTGGTGCTACATTGGTTGGGTGTATCTAATATGAGAAGCTTATTTTCTAGCAAGCAATAACTAAGGGTCCTGTAGCAAATTCAGATACATTCCTGCACAAATTGATTGTTGTTCTAAAATAGAGAATCTAGTGTTTTCATCAACCAACAGTAAGAGAACTGTGTGAGTCATTGGGACTATCCAAGCAAAGTAAGGTACTGTGAAGACATTTTAAGCACTGTTTGATAGTTCTTTCCAATCAAATTTCCTTATTTCTAGCTAGAAAATTTGTATTTCTATTCATTTGAACCATGATACAATAATGGTTATGCATGTGCCTCACGTCCCATTACATTCTAAATTAAGGATAAAGACAATAGTGCTTTACACTCATTTTACTAGTGACCAACATATCTTCAAATCTATTCAAGAACATGGAAGAGAGTAAAATAGAATTGTAAGGGCATTCTCCTTCTTCCTATTTTAGTTGATATACTTAGTGCCTCTCAAAACAACATGAAGAATCCCTTGACAGGGTCGAAAGTAAGGAAGAAACACTCCAACATGAGGAAAATTAAATATAAGGATGAAGGAAAATATCAAGGAGGGAGAATTGGCATCTAGATACATTCTCTAAAGAATCTATTATGTGGGTAAATTGTCACCATCAAGGAATTCAATCCATTTATTAAGGAGTTAGTTGAGCATGGATGACTATTGGCTAAAGGGTCAACTTTTCCTCCATTTGATAAATCTACTATACATGTTTAAAGATGATTGTTATACATTATGAGCTGGTTAAGGGAGAACCTTTATTTTAATGGCTATTCCATGAGTAATAGGTGTCCAAACTCCTTGTTTCTACCATCAGTTGGTCTAGGGACTTCCTCATTTTTTTCTTGAAATTTATTTCCTTTGAGAAATTGAATCCTCCCTTTCATTGAAATAATTTTCTAGGCTGAGTAGTGCATCAATGTTTCATTCCTTGAAAACTCTATCTCATGTTATTATACTTTGGTAGGGGTATGAATATCAAGCACTTGTAATGCCATAAAATTCTCAATGAAAACATGAGTTCTTACTAGATTCCATGTTGAATTGTTGTTTAAAAGTTGGAAGGAAGAAGACCAACTTGAAAACAACCAAAATTCAAACCCTTACAGGTGTAGAGCCTCCATGTATTAAAGTATTTTATAATTTTATGAATAAATTGACACACTTAACTATTTGACACAACTGTTGTTCCCTCTAATTCCGCAACCCACACGATCAAGCTACAAAAATACTAAGTTATGTATATCTACAACCTAGTTCCTAAAAACTTAGCATAATTTTAGCCATATTCAAATAGGTAATGCGTAAATTGCAGATCCTAAATTGTGTCTATGAATATTTGTTTTATTGTTTGTCTCCATTTGGATAATATTGGATATGATAATTGACTAGTTCTAGTCCATAGTTTGCAAATAGTTTATGCATTTTTTCTTTCCATTCATAATATTTGCACCATATTTCCAATCGTTTAAACACATTTTATAGCAAAAGATTATGCATCTAAGTAATCAAATTAACATTTGAGAAATAAAACAATTATTTTACGTTTGATAACATTGGGAATTGTTATGTGTTGTACTGCAACTTGCCTCTCTCCCCTAATTTTTTAAAGGGTGTTAGCTCAATAGTAAAAAATCTCCATTATAAAGAAGAAGGTTGGCGGTTCGATTCCATAATACCCTATGAAAAATCAATACAATATAGGGTATTGTAGTCTATGTTTAAGAAAATAAACTTTAGTTGATTTTTATCTAACAACTAAACGTTTTTTTACACATTGTTTTACATATTATCTCTAGAGCAACGAAAGTATCGTCTCTCAAGAGACAACATTTTCATTCTATATTGCCTTTAGAGAGACGATTTTTACAATACTTGAGATGATGCACACCCATCTTTTTGACTCAACCGACAATATGGTCATTTATAGAGACAATATGGTCTATAATTTGGGTATTTGGTATTGTCTCTATAAAGACAATAGTTTAAGACAATAATTTAAAACACTTTCTTATAGACAATACACAATTTATTTTATTGTCTCAAGTTGACACTCTCAAAACCCCCCTAGATGTAGTAATGATATTTACTACATTTAGTATATTATGAGAATTATGAACAATCTATTGGTTCCAATATAATTATGCAAATTTTGAAGGATGCCCACAATCTAGAGAATATATTTTGGTTTTAATAAAAATGCAATTTTTCCCTCAATACTCACAAAGGGTTGCACCACTTAGTTAATTATTAGTTGTTGTTATTATTATTATTATTGGTTATTATAATATTTGATGTATGTTACGTATTTTATAATTTATAATCTCAAAATTAAAAGAAATACACCATATCCTATCCTCCTCATAGAAGGGAATCTCTCCCCCATTGAAAACATGGAGCTATGACTAAGTACCTAATGTATAAGAACAAGATAAACACCATGGAAAACAATAGACTTTTCAATAACATAAGAGATAACTTTTTTAATTTTAAAACTTATTATTAACAACATTCTACTTTTAAAAATTATATTAATTTTAATANTACATATATATATATATATATATATATATATATATATATATTCATAAATTTTAATTCATTTTCTCTTATTTATTTGAATTTTTCTTTTTAAATTTTATGTTAAAATTAATATAACCACATTTTTAAGCGAATTTGAAGCAACCGAGGTGATACAACTGCGAAGCGAATTGAAGCGAGAACAATTGTGATTTGAACACCTCTGCGATCTGAAGTGAATTGAACAACTATGATTTGAGCGCCTCTGCGATTTGAACACCTTTACCATCTGAACACCTCTGCGATCTGAAGCGAATTGAACAAATGCGATTTGAACACCTCTGCGATCTGAACAGGGTTTAAGGGATTTAAGCGAACAGTATGTCCTATCCAACGAAACAGTCTAGATCTGCATCTCTAAATATTCAAGCGGATTCGTATTACTAGTCTCGAGTTCTATCTTATCCAGCGAAAGACTCTAGATCTGCACCTCCAAATATTCAAGCGGATCCATATTTCTAGTCTCGAAAGAGAACTATTCAAGCGATTTAGAATTCCAATTTCAAGCGAGCTAGGGTATAAGTGATTCAAGCAAGCAATTTATCGAGTGATCTAGGGTTTTCTTGGGACTGCGACTGCGATTTAAAGCGATTGAGGGACTTAAACACCCGCAGATATGAGGAGATTTTTCAAAATTTTCAAATATTTCGGAGCGATTTGAAGCGGCTCAGGTGATACAACTTCGAAGCGATTTGTAGCGAATTGAAGCGACAACTAAGGGAAGCGATTTGAAGTGATTTTGAAGCGACTGAGGTGATACAACAACGATTTGAACACCCGCAGACTGTGACTACAATTTGAAGCCATCGCGGGACTTAAACACCTGCGATTTGAAGAGAATTGAAGTGAGAACAACTATGATTTGATCACCCATGATTTGAAACGAGAACAACTGCGATTTGAAATCCCGCAGACTGTGACTGTGGGACATAAACGCCCGCAGAATTAGGATATTTTTCAAATTTTTTGAAGCGACTTGAGTTTGATCTCTGCGATTGAAGACCGCTTTTTGATTCGATCCCACCATAAATGCGCATTTGATCTCTGGCATTTGATCTCTGCAATTTGAGGAGCAGAGGATTCCACATCGATATGAACGAGGGTTGGAAGGTGAAGGTGATCTGGAACAGTTATATCATATCAGGTGCACACATTCCTTATCCTTTCTAATACATATCTAATGCTCATATATTTCTTGGTGTTCACAAGTATGAGTAATTCAGAACATCTACCAAATATTGTCAAAGGTAGACCTAGCACAGTTATACTACAAAGCCTTTATGAATATATAGAGTAGTTAGAGAAATGTAAAAAAGAAAGAGAAGTTAAGCTACAAACAGAGTTAGAAGTCATGCTGGAAAATAAATTTACATCTCTTAAAGACAAGATCTAAAAACAAATAGAAAATAAGATTAAACTATTGGAAAATAAAATGGAGACAATGGAAATTAGATTACAAGTGATGGAAAAAAAAGATAAGATATGAACCAAACATCCCAACAAGGAGATGCTTATACTTTAGAAACTCTTAAAATGAAGGACATGATTAAAGAACTAGAAGAAAAAGTTAATAACAATCTCACCCTAAATAGTGTGGCAGGTAAATTAGATATCAAACCCATTAAAGAGAAAATGAAAAAATTGATAGAATTAGACCATGAGCGTAACAAAGGGGCCTTGAACCTTATAATATTTAGTTTGAAAGAGGAGGTAGAAGAGGATATATTAGCCATAGTCCAAACATAATTAAATAATAGATTACAAATTGAAACAACATGTCTCACGGAAGCGACAAGGTTCAGAAAATTAACTGAGAATAAAGGAAGTCTGATCTAGATAAAAGTGAGCTCTATTGATCTTAAGTATGACATACTTAGTAAAACATAAAGTCTAAAAGGAACGAGGATATTTATAAATGAAAATCTCATTTTAGAAGATCAAGCAAAATTAAGAAAGGAGGTTCAAAAGGTAAAAGAAGCTAGGAAGGAAGGAAAGTGGGCAATAATCAGAAATAGAAAAGCCGTTATTTGAGATAGAAACCAAAAAGATAGTAATCAATAGAAATTCAACATGGTCCGGATTCTTTCTTGGAACTGTCGAGGCTTTCCATGGAACAAAGGCCCCAAGCTAAGTTAGATCTCAAATGAAGTTCATATTATATTGTTAGTTTAAACTTGGGAACATGAAGAATATAAGGTCCCTAACAAAGATGGCTTTGTACTATGGTCAACCTGGAACAAGCAATCCTATCATAGAGGCCTTGGGGGTATAGCTTGTTACATTAGGAAGACGATATCCACCCATGCCAGGATTTATAAAAAATACCATTGCAACCAATATATCTCGATAGAGATTAGTGACATTAATGATAAAAAAAACCTATATAACAATCTGCTATTTTTCCCCTATTAGTTCTAACTTCTATAAGAAAAACAATTTAGATAAAAATTGTCCTTACAATGGGTTAGAGAATGATATTTCTAGCTTAAGAAATGAAGGTAATATCCTCTTAATGGGTGAATTTAATGCTCGAAATTCAAGCAACCAAGCTATTATTCTAAGCTATCATTCCAACCCTAATCCTCTTTGGTTAGACAAAGATCTTACTCTAGATGGCACGTACAAAATAAGATTTAAATATCTAGGGGAAAATTTGTTCGGGTTTGAGCTAGTCAAGCTCTGTAGTGTTCAAGATCTCATAATTTGCAATGGTCTAAAGAATTGGCCCAATTCTAGCCAGATGACGTGTATTCATGGGCTTGGTAGCAACATGGTAGACTATGTTATTTTTTATATCCCTTTATACAATGCAATAATAAATTTTGACATCTTAAACGACCACAAGGCTGACTCAGATCATAAACCTTTAATTGTAACTCTCAATATTGTTAGGAATAGAGACCCCATACAGGATAATCCCCATAGCCAAAAACACTTAATCTTTGATAGAAATAAAAAGATATTTTTTCTAAATTAATTAAAAATTAATTTGCTTCCATTGTAAAGTATAGACAACATAAAAGACCTCTACCATAATTTTACTACAACCCTCTCTTATTCTATTAACAAGTTCTCAATTGAAGTTTCAAGTAATAAAATAAATAGCAAAACCAACCCTTGGTATAATAAATACTATAAAATGGCGAGGAGAGAAAATAAAGAATCCCTTCATGAGTCTCTTAAAATTGAAAAGATAAAAAAGTACAAAGCCCTAACTAAAAGGAAAAACATGCAAAATATTCTGATGGGGTTCAGAGGTTGAAAAGCCAAAATTGATTTACCCCAAAATTTTCACTGGCATGGACCTGTTATTTTCTCACCTAAACACGGATGAATCACCCAGATTCCAACATAGCCTTCCTCACACAGGTAACTTGGTTCATTAGTCAAACATTTTCTCAATTTTCACAACTATTCAACCAATCACAATGTTAATACCTTTTTTTTTCCATTCTTCTGAAATGATTTCTCTCCAACTAACTCATACTCTATTTTGTAGGCATCGTGTGCTCCAAAATGTTCTCCCAAACGCTCTTCACCTCAATACTTACAGTCACACCTCGTCACTAGGCGCTATCGCAATCTCCACTTGGCACCTAAATCCCTTGAGCACAATTCCTCTTACAATTTGACACATGGTAGCCATTGCAATCATAAAATCCTTCCTTCTTACCACTCTTCAGACTATAATATGGCTTATAATCCCTCCATCACTCCCTCCCAATTTGCCATGTGATCATAGCCTTACATCTCGTAGCACTCTATGCTCATGCTTTGACTGTGTATCATGACCACTGTGTCATTTCTTTGACCATCCACATATGTTCTGATCCATCTCATTTCCATTTTCAACCACTTTATTGCCACTTATACATACAACTACCATCCATTTGATTTATATAATCTCTGTGCGTAACTTCATTTGTTTGTCTCTTGAACAATAAACGCGCAGAAATTTTTCAATCTTTCTGCACAGAGATCCTAAACTAATCTTCTCTACCTGAAATCTTTGATCATAGGCTCAATTCAATTTTACCTCATGCTCTCTCTAGCTCCACCATTTAATAATTCAGGAATTTATACAGTGTATTGATAGGAAACATCAACAATAATCACTCACAGTCACCTCTGGCTCAACGAAATAAGAGGCTGACTTTATCATACATTAGACATCAACCAATGAGTAGGCGACACAAATATAAATTCTATATAAGAAATAAATATTACATGCATAGTCTCAATGATTCATAGAATACAAAGATAAAAACACCAGAAAACACTTATCTATTCATTGCTAATAACTCTATAGGAAACCCTTATCTATTACATTTCTTTCCTCTCTAGTACAATGAGCATCTCCCCTCCGTGTCTCTACCTTTGAATTCTAACTCCCAAAAAATTAACAACCAACAACCTCTCCACAAATAGAGAAATTTACTATTTTTAGGAAAACTAACCCCTACAAACTAGGAACAAACTGACTAGATGGATCAGCCTCCTCGGAGGGAGCTTTAGACTGCCATCTATTCCTACTTTGACTCAGAAATTGAAAACAAGCAAGACTAACAATAATTAGCCACTTAAATTAAAATACTTTGAAAATTAAAGTCTTAAGTCGTTAGGACTTCTATTCCTCTTTCAAAGCCACAACATGTGAATAATGCATCGCATTGCTGGCCTTGCCCTTGATTCTCCTGCATCAGACTCCTAGGGTAAGAAAAATCATGACCTCCAGGTCATATGCATCCAATGCCTAATCTCCTAGTTTCCAAACCTTGTACTGCAACTTTCCACTTCCTTCACTTCCATCACATTTTAAATCTAGTCTCAACCTGCCAAGATTCCATACTTTATATTGCAATCTACTATTGCACTCACCCATCACTTCTTCTTCAGCCGATGAATTAAAATAATTCATCTCTTCCTTCCTCATATTACTCATTCTCCTGGATTTCTTTGGAATAACCATCCACAACTCATCAAGCTTCTCATCCAACTTCACTCTCTCACTTTTAATTTGCTGATTGCTTACCTCTACCATCCTTTCATCATTAATGTCCTTGAGGACACCTTCCTCTGCAACATGCATCTGCTGTCCCTGAGCTTTGATTTCACTTGCATACTTAGGTTTCTTTAGCAAATATCTCAGCAGCTTGACTCTCATGTGATGTCTTTCACATTTTGTACTATCATTATGCCAATCATAGCATTCTACTTCTTTTCTACCCTCTTCTTCTACCCCATCAAAACTATATTGCTCAAAATCAAACACCTTCTCTGCTTCACTTACTAATTCAAGTATAAAATGATACTTTACATCTCCATCTTCTTCATTGTTCCTCATGACAGTTTGTTGTTCCTCATCACCATCCTGCAGCAACATAATTCCATCATCCTTGTGAGACTTAAGAGTGTCACTTCTCCCTATTTCAACTTGATTTTTAAAATCAATTTTCTATTTTGCATTCACTTCAGACTTCCTTGGATCTACACACAAATTCTTGCCAGAATTATACAAATCTCCAGACATGAACACCTTGCTCTGTTTACTCAAGAACTTAAAAGTTCTTGATTGTTTCTTTTCCAATTCTATCATCCTATTTAGAGCTTATTACTCTCTCACTTTCCTCAGTATTTTCTTCAAAGACAATCTTCTCCATTTCGTTCCTTATGTCATTGTCCTTCATAACAATTCCATCATTTCCCACTAATTCCAACTTGACATCTTGAATTTGTATTATCTGAGTATTTACTATTTATTTCCAAAAATTTCATTTCATTGCACAACCTTATCAATTCACTTGGAATTGTCTCTATGAATTCTACCCAATCCCTACTGGTTTCATCACCTACCAGCAAGACACCTAAAGAGGTATATCCTCTATTTGAGGCCCCTTATTCATAGTCCTCATGCAACCTTCCTCCTCCTTTGTAACAACTATTAACAATTGTTCTTTACCCTGACCATCATTAAGATCAACAGTTCTCAATTATTGTCCATCATTTTCACAATCTCTCATAGCAATATTCAGTAATTTCTCTCCCTCCATCATAAGGTTATATGAAACTTCTTCCATCTCTTGAAAAACTTGAGTTTTTCCTTTTTCTTCTTCTGTGACAACACCAGAGATTTGTCCTGCTTCAGTAAACCCTGCATTCACATACAAAACATTAGTTTTAAAATCATGAGATCCTAAGATCTCTCTAGATGATCTCATCATCAATTATTTCAGCTGACTTCCATTGTCAAGACACTTCATCAAGTTCTTCTTGGAATTTATATCCTCTTCATCAGTTCTCCCATGAAAACTTTCTGATTCATGTTCACATGGACAAATTTCTTTCTGCCTTATCATTCCTTGCTCTAGCTCAACTTTATTGAGCTCTCTATCCTTCCTCAATACTAATGAATGTAGTCTCTGCCTCTGATGCAATGCAAACCATTGCACTCTCTTTCTTTTCATCACCCATCCATAATATTTATCTTCATTTCTGTCTTGAATCAGATTCTCTAATTTACTGAATCTTTCTCTGATCTCAACAAGCTCTTGGTCATGCCTCTTCTGGCTTCTATTCGGAATGTCCTTCATTGCCTGACTGTAGCCCTTCTCTTTGTTCCTCCTATGAACATGAGTATTAATCTTCCTTTATATCTTCATGACAACATCACGAAACTGTCTTTCATTACCCATATCTGAGCAATCTTCATAGCCACAACCAACCATCTTTTCCTTTACTTGTGTGACAGTTCCAAGTGATTGTTCAACATATTTCGAACTTGTAAAACCTGCATACATACACCAATTGTTAGTTTCAAAACCATAAGGCTTCAAGGCCCCTTTTGTGGTCTCAAACATCAACTCTTCCAACTGGTTTTCATCCTTCCAAGGATCCATGAAACCATTAGCTAACCTCATGTATTCATCCTCATCATTACTTTCACCAATAACAAATCCTTGTTCATGTTCACATAAGTAAACATCTTCCTCAACATCCAATCTATGCTGCAACTCAGCTCCTGTGAGTTCTTCTTCCAACTGAACTCTTGTATCATACTTTAGTATCCTTTGTAACTGAATCCACTTGATTCTTTTCCTCTAAAGAGCCCTTCCATACCTTTGATCCTCCATATTTATCTATACAAAGTCTCTCATTACTTCTAACTGCACTTTTATTTCAGCCAACTCCCTATCAAGCTTTTCTTGACTTGATCTTCTATGGCCCTTTTCTGAACCTTCACTATGATTATCAGCAACCGCAATTTTCTTTCCCTCATGAACTCCTCTTTGTTCATCATGGAATACAACCAATCCATCACTACAAGATGACTCCATCAACTTGTTAGTAGATACCACACCAAGTCTTCCCATGCTTGGCCTTCTACTGGCATCTTTGCTGGTTTCTCTTTTCTGATTGTGACTCCTCCTTGAATCTCTAAGATTACCATCAATGGTCATCTCTTGTTTCCTCTATGGACTCATCCTGTTCCACCTTGTGAGCTGCAAACAACCTCATCTACTTTTGAAAAAAGTATAGCACTTGTTCCCAGTCCTAAGTCATCTCTTGGTGACTCCGCTTCTTCTTGGATCTTCACACAAAACCTTCCCCTAAGCACTCCTTCTCTTCAGCTTTCAAAGCTGATAGGTTGTTGCTTTACAATTACTCACCTTCCTTGGAGAACTACAGTTAGTCTCCTCCTCCAGCAATATCCTCTACTACCTTGATTCATTCACAATATTTTCTTGCTTTCACATGCAAGCAAGTTATATCTTCTTATGAAAGCCAATGAATATTGAAATCCTTTACTCTTACTTCTTACCAGTATCTACTTCAGCTAAAACACTGCTACAATTTCACCAATCATGCTAGTTGAAATTATTGATTCTTTTCCTTTCTTTAAGAGATTTGCTTTCTCTTCTCCTTCACATCCTAAGATATGATTCACCATCATACTTCTTCCCTCTCATCTATTTCCTGCAAAGAACACATGCATGTTATCTTATACAATCAAATGACAAGACATAATCACTTACCAAACTTCCTCAATCTTGCCTCGATGAAACCCTTCTTGTTGTCTGCAATTTCTTCTTTGTTGTGAACTCTTCACAAGCCATTGTTTACAAATAATATTTTTCAGAGTTCTCCTTTGTTCTTCCCAAAGAACATTTATTACTTTGATACCAAAAATTGGCGGCGTTTAGAGGATGAAAATCCAAAACCGATTTACACCAGAACTTTGCACCGACACGAACCTGTTCTTTTCTCACCCAAACACAAATGAAATACCCAGATTCCAATGCAACCTTCCTCACATCTGTAACTTGGTTCATCACTCAAACGTTTTCTCAATTTTCACAACTATTCAACCAATCACAATGTTAATACTTTTTTTTCCATTCTTCTGAAATGATTTCTCTCCAACCAACTCATACTCTGTTTTGCAGGTAGCGTGTGCTCCAAAATTTTCTCCCAAACGCTCTTCACCTCAACACTTATAGTCACACCTCGTCACCAGGCACTATCACAATCTCCACTTGGAACCTAACTCCCTTGAGCACGATTCCTCTTACCATTTGACATATGGTAGCCATTTCAATCATAAAATCCTTCCTTATTACCACTCTTCAGACTGTGATATGACTTCTAAGCCGTCCATTGCTCTCTCCCAGTCTGCAATGTGATCATAGCCTTACATCTTGTAGCACTCTAAGCTCATGGTTTGACTGTGTATCACGACCACTATGTCATTTCTTTGACCATTCACATATGTTCCGATCCATGTCATTTCCCTTTTCAACCATTCGATTGCCACTTATACATACAACTACCGTCCATTTGATTTATATCATCTCTGTGCATAACCTCATAATTTCTCTGTCTCTTGAATAGTAAACACGCAGAACTTTTTCAATCTCTCTGCATAGAGATCCTAAACTAATCTTCTCTACCTGAAATCTTTGATCATAGGCTCAATTCAATTTTCCCTCGTGCTCTCTCTAGCTCTACCATTTAACAATTTAGGAATTTATACAGTGTATTGATAGGAAACATCAACAATAATCGCTTACAGTCACCTCTGGCTCGACAAAATAAGACCTTGACTCTATCATACATTAGACATCAACCAATGAGTAGGAGACACAAATCTAACTTCTATATAAGAAATACATCTCACATGCATAGTCTCATTGATTCACAGAAGACACACATAAAAACACCAGAAAACACTTATCTATTAATTGCTAATAACTTTGTTGGAAACCCTCGGCTTCCAATTCAGTTACATTTCTTTCCTCTCTAGTACATTGAGCATCTCCCCTCCCTGTCTCGCCCTTCGAATTCTAACTCCCAAAAAACTAACTACCAACAACCTCTCCATAAATAGAGGAATTTACTATTTTTAGGAAAACTAACCCCTACAAACTAGGAACAAACTAACGAGATGGCTTGGCCTCCTCGTAGGGAGATTTAGACTGCCATCTATTCCTACTTTGACTTAGAAATTTACAACAAGCAAGACTAACAATAATTAGCCACTTAAATTTAAATACTTTGAAAATTAAAGTGTTCAAGTCCTTAGGACTGCTAGTCCTCTTTCAAAGCCACAACATGTGACCAATGCATCACATTGCTAGTCTTTCCCTTGATGGTGTCTTGATGCTCTTGCATCATATTCATAAAAGATAAGAAAATATCTTACACCTCTCTAAGGTGGCTCCTAAGAAATTCTGGAGACAAATTTTAACTAGAAAATCTAAAGATAACAATAGAATTGCTTTTCATGAGTGGAATTCCTATCTTAAAAATCTTTATGAATCCCCAAATTTCATAGATAACTCTCAAACCCTACTCACAACAGAGAAGTTTTCTCATTAGAAGACATATTTTGGGGTTGAGCATTTGGAAAATGGAAAAGCTAAGGACATTGAAGGTTACTGGGTAGAAATCTTAAAAACTAGAGGTTACTGGGTACGATCTTGGATGGAATAGTCATCATCCTTCTTCTGTATGCTGACGATATTCTTCTTTTGGCTAGGTGTCCATTTGATCTTGATAAGCAGCTAACTAAGAATTCTTAAGGATTTTTTCTCTACCATGGGTATGACTTTTATTACTGACAAAACAAAAGTTATGATTATCAAATCCAAGAAGGACACTTACGCTAATTTTGTGTATGACAATAACAACTTGGAGGAAGTGTCTTCTTACAAATACTTAGGAATCGATATTCATCACAAGCTCAACTGGAACTATAGCATAGAGAAAAGGATTAATGGAGGGTGGAAAGCTTATTTTGGTCTCGAAAATAATTGTAAAGAAACAAACCTTATGATGTGGGATAAAAAGAAGCTCAACTTTGAAACTTTAGTCACTCCTGTTATCTTGTATGGGTGCAAGGTTTGGGGTTGCAGCATCTCTAGAGAATCCTGGAGGAAGATTGAGCAAATCCATAAGCGTTTTATAACATATAACCTCAAAATTAAAAGCAATACCCCTTACCTATTCTCCTTATAGAAGTGGGTATTTCCCCTATCGAAAGCTTCGCTATGACTAGGCTTCTCTTATACAAGCATAAAATCAATAACATGGGAGACCATAGACTTCCTAAGCTAGCTTTAAATTCCATCCAAAATCACCTAAGGCTTAAGCGAGGTTGGTATAAAGATACCAGGGCCTGGTTAAACCATTGGGAGATTGACAAAATTGTTGCATTGCAAAATATTAGTAACATTAAAAATATTGTTACTTCCAAGTTTAAAGAGAAAATGTGGTGTGAGAAAGATTTAGAGGCTAAACGAAAATTGAGATATTTTAAAGAGGTCATCAACCCTACTTTAGAAGATCAAAAGTATCTCTCTGTTTTAACTAGTTCAAAGAAAAAAAAAAATATAGCCAAGATAAGAATGAACTCTCATGAGCTCCATAGTGAAACAGGTCGTTAGGCAGTTCCTAAAACACCATGGGTGGAAAGGATCTGCCATCTCTGTGAGAATATGACATTGAGGATGAAAATCACTTCCTCTTAAAGTGCCCTGCGTTCACCCACATTATATCTCAGTTTCATAATCTTTGTTGCAATACCAACCTTCTTAGCCTTTTAACTTATCAAAATTATAGTGAGCTCGGGACTCTTCTGTCCAAGCTCTTTGAGCATAGAAATACAATTTTAAAACAAACTAAATAATCTGTTTCTTTAGGTCCAAAAGACCAAAGTTTGGTATGAAGGGATGTTAACCACCACCACCATCATCATCCGACATCATAAATATAAAGTAATCTAAATTTTATATAATTTGGATTTTTTTAAAATGTGATTATCATTTCAATTTGGTTATATAGTCAAATTTCAGTTTTATAATATTCATATTACATAATAATGATGCAACTTTAACAATTTATATTTACAATTCTAACAATTTAAAAAAAATAAAAAGATAAATTTATAATTCTAACAATTTAAAAAAATAGAAAAATATATATATTTAGACCACTATAAATAAAAAAATTGAAAAATGCATTGTTTTCATAAACATAACTTTAATTTTACAACTTATTTATTATTATCACCCTTTTATTTTTAAAATATTGTTATTTTCAATATATCAAATATAAATTATTTATTTATTTAATTTAAAAAATATTAAAATAAGTATTACCAATTTTTTATTTACACATTCTCATTTAAAAATAAAAATAAATTATGATCGTCTTGTTTGGCACAACTTTCATATATTTGTCATTTGACCACCTAAAATAAAAACATAAATTATGGTCGTCTTGTTTTTGCACAACTTTCATATAATTGTTATTTGACCACCTTTGTTAGCTCTAGTTCTTTCAATGACCATGAATTACTGGTGTTCAACTTACTTGATTACCTTTATTTTAGTTACTCTTTTAATAAACATAAATTGTTACCAAAAAAACCATAATCCCGATGAATTACAACTTCCGATGACCTGAAAAAAATGCTTTCAAATATTATCATTTAGTCATCTTCGTTATCTTTTCCTCTTTTCATATATCTATCATTTGACCACCTCTGTTAGCTTTTGCGCTTTCAATGACTCTGAATTGTCTTTGTTCTAGTTGCTCTTTTCATGACCACGAATCGTCACCCCTCCTAAATTAATCTAAAACAGCTTTCATATAACTGTCAATTCAACCATGTTGACCAGCTTTTGGTCATGAACAAAATATGTTGTCAGTCTAAAATTCATCAAAAAAAGCTCATGTCCTCGGGATTGAAGTTGATTCACGATCCCCATTAACCATTCAGACAACCACAAATAAAGTGTTGCAAATAAAACTAAAAACTTTGATGTATATTTTTACATTGAATTAATTTTTTTGATTCGATCAAGTAAATCCAAAAATAATATCTAAATATTTATCAACATAACTAAAAATCTTTGCCTACGTTTCCATTCAATTCCCTTGTACGCCATGATAACGTACTCCAATTTCCTTATACACCATGATAACGTACTCCAACATGCTTAGATGGATGGATGGATTCCTCTTCAATTACGTACAATATTTGTTTGTTGACTGAATCTCTACATTACCGATCTTGCTTGCTTTCTTTCTTGATCTCTATATAACATAGGTCTTCTAGGTCTACCTAGCTGAAACAGATCACCAACCATGGCTTCTCTCAGCTTTATGCAGCTTGCACTTAACAGTCTTGCATGCCTCCTCCTCCTTGCAGGCAACAATGCTTTGGCGTCTGCTGCTGCTTCTTCTTCTTCAGAAGAAATTAGTAAGGATTTCCAACAGCATAGAACGTCCAATATTTTGGATGGTGATGCCTTCAACTACTTGGGTTTTATGGAGAATGTCTCCACCACCATGGATGATGAAACTCCACATGGAGAAATAGCTGCAGAGACGATGAAGAGAGTCCACCTCAATTTCAATCATTCAATGCTCAATAAAAGAAGAGTTGCAACTGAATGTGATCTGTTCTCAGGGACATGGGTTCGCGATGACTCCTATCCTCTTTATCCTGCTGGGCAATGTCCTTACCTTCTTGAAGGAAGAGTAAACTGTAAGCAGAATGGAAGGCCAGATTCTGATTACGAGAAATGGAGATGGCAGCCGCAGGGTTGTTCCATTCCCAGGTGCTCATCTCTGCCCTTCTTTCACTCTTTTCTTTCTCTATTTCATTCAGTTAATGCTTTATAGTTTATACTGATCTGACACGTATGCAATCTGTATGGATCTGAAGTTTCATGTAACGTATTTGGTTTTGGTTGATCAGATTCAATGCNCTGAAGTTTCATGTAACGTATTTGGTTTTGGTTGATCAGATTCAATGCCAAAGATATGCTGTGGCGGTTGAGGGGAAAGCGGTTAATGTTTGTTGGAGACTCAATATCTAGAAGCCATTGGGAGTCCATGGTCTGCATTCTTCAAACTGTGATTCCTAGCAACAGGAGAACTATGATCAACCGAAATGCTCTTACAATGTTCAAGGCCCTGGTAAGTTGCCAGATTTACTTTTATTCAATATTTGTTTGTTCCAGCTGGTAAGTTGCCAGATTTAGTTTTATTCAGTATTTGTTTCAATATATATATATATATATATATATGATGGGCATAAGTGAAATCTTGTTAATTACAAGTGTTTTATTTGTTTTAAAAGGATTACAAGGCGTCTGTGGAGTTTATGTGGGCTCCATTTCTGGTTCAACATAGCATAACTCATACGAAGAAGAGAATACTTCGTCTGGACTCTGTTGGCAAGAATGGGATTTACTGGAAAGGAGTTGATGTCTTGGTTTTCGAAACATCACATTGGTGGAATCATGGCAAAGGAGTAACGTAAGAATATTAAAATATTTCAACTTAAATTTGTTTACAGTTTTGCATTTCCAGCAAATAATAAAATTTAATGATTTCAATGAGCTTTATTTGGAGAATGCTCCAAGTTCTCCTAGTAACAAGACCCGTTTGAATATATGAAATAGAGTATTGTGCTATGCAAACGTAATAAATAATGTTGTTGGACAGATGGGATTCGATCATGGAAGGAAAACGACTTTACAGAGACATGGATCCAATGCTTGCGTACAAGAAAGCTTTGACTACATGGGCAAACTGGGTATCTGCAAACATCGATCCAAATAAATCACTGGTCTTCTATAGGACTATGTCCCCTACCCATGAAAGGTAACCAATGGTTTTACAAATACATCTTCGTGTCTAGCATGTAACCATTACCATGACCCGAGAAGCTTATCTGGATTGCTGATTTCTTTCATTTAACGTGCAATGGACAAGGAGCATAGTAAACAGTTGATTGGATTGTTGATTTTTTTCATTTAACATTCAACTGGCAAGGAATATAGTTAATAACTGATTATGTTCCTTGCCAGTTCTTAGTTCTTTGTTAGTTGGATGGAGGAAATCAACAATCTAGATAATGATGATTTATTATTAATAAGTTATAGCGATTTAAAATTATAAGACTTTGCTCTTTGTCTGTTTGAATGAAGGAAATCAGCAATCTAAATAAAAATAACTCAATTTATCATTGCTGCATTTGCAATTATAGTAATTTGGATTTAGAAGGCATTTGCAATTATAGTAATTTGGATTTAGAAGACTTATGGAGTTATTATTGCAGCTCCAGTTTGTGGAATGACCCAAATGGGCAACGGTGCTACAAGCAGAGGGATCCAGTGCAAATTCTAGAATTCATACCTCCTGTGCTATCAGAGGTGGCAATAGCGAAGCAAGTTGTGAAGATCACAAGGTTTCCTGTTACATTGTTGGACATCACAGCAATGAGTGAGTATCGGAAGGATGGTCATCCTTCAGTTTACAGCAATGATTTCAACACGCAGCAGAGGAAGAATCCCGTACAGTTTGGAGACTGTAGCCATTGGTGTTTACCAGGCGTCCCAGATACATGGAACGAATTGCTTTACGCCACCTTGATTTTTAAGGGTTTCGGGATGGTGTAATGCTCATACATTACATGCATTGTGTCCGTATTTTGACAGACAGATTGCTGTAACGAGCATACTCCACATATTTTTTAGTCAATTATATTTTTTCTATGAGTGAATAATTTGGGCCATTTGTTTCTACATCTACCACATAACAAGGCTGCATGGCACCGATACCTGCCGAAGTTGATTGGCAGGGAATATGTTTGTTAAAAAGTTGATTCCTAAATAGAAGCATAGTAAGCATTGATTTATTAACTCGCTAAAAATAAGTGTGTAATCAATTAAAGATATTAAAGTAGGTGTGTGTAATCAATTGAAGATATTAGCTTAGCATGCTGGGCTAGAACATTTACGTATTTTAAGTACACATATAGTCCTATAGGATGTATGCATTTTTCACAACCTAAACCTCTATGCAAATGTTCTCAAGGATAAAGAGATTATTATCTTTAGATAAAGTATTCCATGGATTGCCTATCATCAAAACTCCTCGACTTGTTGATCAACCTGTTGTATACTCGTTGCATGCCATCAAAATACAAAAGTCTTTCATTGATGAAATCAAAACAGGGAGTTGACGAGATAAATCATTATAGATTATAGAAGAGTGAGTTTACTTGAATTTTCTTGGCTTTTTTGTTAGCTAAAACCAAGGCAACTAAACTTGAGTTTAGGGCTGAGTCGATATTGAAATTAATTTTCACTTTTCACGCCGACCACTTTTTTTTTTTCACTTGTCGGGTGAAACTTGTATATCTCCCGACTAGACAAGTTTATAAATTTTAGTCGGTCTTTCCACTCGACTAAATTTACTTCGACTTACTTGTCGGTTCTACCGACCGGTTTTTACCTTGACCACTTGTCACTTCGACCAAGTCGACTGACCTCTTCAACCAAGTCGGCTCACCTCTTCGACCAAGTCGGCTCACCTCAGTCCGGCTCACACAACCGACCACTCAAGTCGGCTCACTTTGGTCTAAATCTACAGAGTATGTTTCTTAGTCTAAAGACTTAAGAAATTACAAATGCTTTTCACCTGTGAGTAAGATGAAGTAATATAGACACATTTACAAATCCAAATAACTTATAAAAACATATGCCCAAATATGTAGGAAGACTTGAGTCGACCAATGTGCTGTAAAACCTAGAACTTTCACGCAGTGAGAAATTTATGGGTTCTTTGATCTTTCACTTAACAGTAATTGTAAAAGACATTTACAGAAGTAAATCTCGAAATATGTGCGGCCAAATAATCATGCATTCAACCATAAACTATTTCATATATTTAAATATGCGGAAATAACAAAGTATTACAAACTTGTCGGTTACAAACTGGTCGGTCTACAGAGCTTCGGCTCTTCGACTAAATCACATACACAGAAGCTTGAGCTTCGACTTCTCTTTTCTGACCCTGAGTTCCTCTGTCTCTCTATTGTGTCTCTTGTATCTGTGTAACATAAATTACAATTTGCTTCTATTTATAGGCAACTTGAAGATTGCTTCTACATGGGCCGACTGACTCACCATTAAAGACTGTAATAACTATCTACCTAACAACTTAACTTCAGAAATAAATTTGACTGGTGTACATTGCCGAATCATGGACTCTTCCCTCTTGTCAGACTGACAGACAAGATCTTGACTTGTACAGACTCTGACAGAGTCGACTGAGAGTCAGGTACAGATTTGCGAGTAATTACATTTTCCAACACTCCCCCTTAATTATGAGCAGATGGGGATTTTTAAAACAAAATTTACAAAATGTTTCAGAGCTTAGACATGCTCTGTTTATGATAGAGTTCACTGTGGAGACCTTGTCATTCCAAGATAACTACACAGATACTGAAATGTGTCCTTTGCTAATGGCTTCGTAAAGATGTCGATAAGTTGGTCTTCAGACCTGCAAAATTCCAAACAAATTTCCTTGTCGTTCACCAACTCTCTTATAAAATGAAACCTTGTGTTGATGTGCTTGGTTCTCTTATGAAACAAATGATTCTTTGATAATGCTATGGCTGAATTGTTGTCGCAGAAGATTGTTGTCGGTTCTTGATGGTTCTGTGACAAGTCTTTTAAGACTCTTCTCATCTAGACAGCTTGACATGCAGCACTTGTTGCTGCAACATACTCTACTTCAGCTGAAGATAGAGTTACAATGGGATGTTTCTTTGAAGCCCATGAAACAACACCTGTACCAAAATGAAATGTGTACCCATATGTGCTCTTCCTATCATCTATGCTGCCTCCATTGTCACTATCAGTGTAACCAATAAGTTTAAATTTTTTTGAGGTTGAATACATAATACCAAGGTCTTTTGTGCGACTTATATGTACCTTAGAATTATTTTACCTGCTTGACAATGTGAGTCTTTTGGTGACTTCATGAACCTTGAAATCAGACTTACTCCATACATAATGTCTGTTCTTGTTGCTATCGAATACATAAGGCTGTTGGCAAGCCTTTTGAACAGCGTAGGATCGACAGTGGATCCTTCATCATCCTTGCTCAATCTTAAACCTGTTATTACTGGTGTTGGGGCTGTCTTGCAGTTAGACATGTTAAATATTTTTAAAACTTCACTTGCATACTTAGATTGTGATATAAAGATACCAATTTCAGACTGCTAAACTTCAATGCCCAGAAAAAACTTCATAAGCCCCAGATCAGTCATTTCAACTTCACTTTCCATGACTGTTTTAAAATCTGCTATGCCATAATCACCAGTAAATATTAAATCATCTACATACAAGCAGACAATTAACATCTTACCTTACTCATCGACTTTGGTGTACAAAGTCAGTTCACTTTCACT
Source organism: Pseudotsuga menziesii (assembly GCA_001517045.1). Taxonomy (NCBI): domain Eukaryota; kingdom Viridiplantae; phylum Streptophyta; class Pinopsida; order Pinales; family Pinaceae; genus Pseudotsuga; species Pseudotsuga menziesii. The sequence goes on along the minus strand of LPNX010874096.1, from coordinate 1,644 downwards.
TCTGTGAAATCCATTTTTAGTGAAATAGGAATCAATCCGACTGTACCAAGCTCTAGAAGCTTGTTTCAAACCATATAATGCCTTTTTCAGCCTATACACTTTATGTTCTTGACCTGGAACTTCATACCCTTGTGGCTGTTCCACATATACTTCCTCTTCTAGATAGCCATTTAAGAATGTTGACTTGATATCCATTTGATGAACATGCCATTTGTTTTGTGCAGCAATGGCCAAAACTGTTCTGACTGTATCCATGTGTGCAACAGGTGCAAACGTTTCATTGAATTTGATGCTGGGTTGCTGTGTGAACCCTCTTGCTACCATTCTTGCCTTGTGCTTTTGCACATTCCCATCAGCATCTTGCTTTGTCTTATAAATCCATTTGACACTGATTACATCTTTGTCTGTTGGTACATCAACCAGTTCCCATGTCTGGTTTTTCTCAATGCATTCTATTTCTTCATCCATGGCTTGTGCCCATACTTTTTCTTCAACGGCTTCTTCAAATGTTAGTGGATCATATATAGGGGAAAATAATGCAAAGAGAGAGAATGAATTAGGTGTACCAGCTTCATATATCTCCCGCAGACTTCTTGTCTTCACCGGTTCAGTCGATGTTGACCTCGACGAAATGCTTGATGGAGTCTGCTGTCCTCTTGGTGTACTTGTCGGTGTAGCTTGAGCTTCTACTTGTGTTGATGGTCCTTGTGCTGAACCATGTCTTGGTGTCATGGGAGTCGACGGTGCTCCAACCGGTTGACTTACATGTGGTATTTGAACCACTTCCTCTTCCATATCATCATTGTCGACATTCGACACAATCTTGACATTTATGTCGACAGTTCCATCCCATGATTCATTCTCGACAAATTGAATATCTCGACTGATTATCACTTTTCTTGCGACAGGGTCATACAACTTCTATGCTTTTGTGTCTTCTGAATAGCCGAGAAAAATACATTTCTGTCCCTTCTTGTCTAGCTTCCTTCTCAACTCATCTAGAACATGAGCATATGCAACACAACCAAAAACTTTTAAATGGGAAACACTATGGTTCATACCTGTCCATGCTTCTTGGGGAACTTTGGTCTTCACACTCTTTGTCGGACACCGGTTTATAATGTATACGGTAGTTGCAACTGCTTCACCCCAATACTCATTTGGCAAATGCTTGGCTACCAACATGCTGCATGCCATCTCCATGATGGTTCTGTTCTTTCTTTAGGCAATACCGTTCTGCTGAGGTGTATACTGTGCAGTGAATTGTTTTTGTATGCCATGGGTCATGCAAAAATTTAGAAATTCATTTGAAACATATTCACCTCCTCTGTCGGTCTTTAAAATCTTGATGCGGTGACCACTCTGGTTCTCCACGAGTGCCTTGAACTGCTGAAAATCATTAGAGGAAATTTGGGGTCTAAAATGGGCCTTATAAGAAAACGTGCCAAAATAAGTTTTTGTGAGTTGGAATTCAAGAACCAATAGAATTTCAATAAAATAAGTCAACCATAATGGTTGAATTAACATATTTGTCATTACAAAAACTACTTTTTTTGTTCGTATTTTCGACATATCTCATTGTGTTTTTACTCAAATTTCGACCGGGAGAGCTCGTTGGATGCGGAATTTGATTCCACATCCAAC
>LPNX010874051.1:0-13992 GCA_001517045.1 Pseudotsuga menziesii | reverse complement strand
GCATTCATAGCCCCTATTACAAAATGCCAAGGTTCAAGAGATTACATTATTACACCAAAACTTAATTAATTAACCACCAAATGGTAAAGTTAATTAATTAGAAAAAGATCAAAATAGAAATTAAAATTCTAACGAAATTTCGTAAGACTACAAGATATGGCTAGCATAGTCATGGACAACAACTTGAAACCTTAGCCACCTCATGAGCTTGATTATCAGAACGCCAATTCACCACTTTGGAGGATTAGTGAGTGAAAAACCCAACCAATTAAAATTGTTAATTAACAAAATTAACTAGAAGGGGAAAAAAACACTCGGTGAAGAGGACTTCCCTGATAATAAAGTCCATGGTGACATCCTTAGAGGAATGACCCATGCTGGCATATAAAGTTACAGTAATTATCCCACGTAGGGGAGCGGACATTTCGTGTACAAAAGGGGCATAATTGCCCTCCTGAATGAAAAATCCCCAGAATTTTTCCATGGTACAAATTGCACATAATGTACATCTTCAATGTACATGAGGTTGCCACCTAGTTGAAATAGGTGGGCAACAACCGTTACACACAAAATTAAATCCGAACAAGATACTCATAAACTAGATTGTTAGCCCTTCTAGAGTATACAATAAATAATGATTTAATAATTGAAAAGGAAGGGTAAGAGAGATATCACCAAAGACAATGTGAATCCACAACTCCAATAACTCATGCATGGACCTCCAAAGTCACAACTTTACTCCAATCTTTAAACAAATATTACAATAATTTTGGCAGAGTGTTCATACCCAAAATCTCCATCCAAATAGAGCTGAAAGAGCCTCTATTTATACAATGAGAGAGTGCTAAAACCCTAAAACCAAAAATCCAACCCTAACCGGCTCGGCACATAACCGGAGATCCAAAACCTAAAAATAAGAGCTGGGAGTGAGGGGAGGCCTCCACCTACGCAAGGCGCCCCCACTCCAACCCTAACACTGCAAACCGGACCAAACTAGAGCCCACACATGTGGAAGATTCCCTTGTGCTGAGGGAGGGCGTGAGCTTGAGGAGAGACGTCTTGATGGTAGGTGAAGGCGTGAGCTAGGTAAGGAGGAGCCATATTTAGGTCTAGAGGAGCCCACAGCTGGAGTAATCTTCAGTCTTCACCTCGATCAAATCATCGAACCAATGGGTGCTCTCCATCTCATAAAATTCGAGAGCTTTGCTGGAGATGACACATCTGCTAACTGAATATAAATTAATTGCTCACTGAATGCTGACTGAAGCTGAGTTATGATAACTCCAATCATCATAAATGCTCAATGAGATGTCATTTATCCTTTTATTTCGCTGAATTTGGATTAATTTAGAGAGTTTTAATTTTCTCCAAAATAATCATTTTTTAAATAAAAACTCCATTTTTTTCCCAAAAATGATTTTTTTAAGAAAAAGTGCATTATGTGTCCGATTGACGATCCGAAAGTTGGATCTGATTGGATGGCTAGTCAAGAATGATTTTTGGCTTAAGGTTAGAGCCTTCAATCACTGAATTCGGGGTCCGGATGACCGAATTATTACAAATTGGTTTTTTCCATTTAATTTATGGAAAAATTAATTAAAAAACTTAGAGAAAATAAAAAAATAAAAAAATTAAAATTAAAATTTTTTTCCCCGTTCGAAAAAGATTTTTTTGAAAAAAAATTAAAGGTCCCGATGACTTAGGACAAGACCATGCTCTACTTAAATAATGCCTAGTAGGTTTATAACACTCAATTGGGCTCTAATAACCCCCCAAGGCCCAGTATTCAACATCGGGCATTCCAGCTTTGGAGGAAGCGGGAGAAAACCTTGTCAATTATACTCGGCTATAGGCAAAGCATAATTGTTAAGGGCAAAAAACTCCCTGGAATACCTTATTTGAGATTCTACATCTCAGGAGACTGAACCACTCAAAAATACCCTACTAGCACATTTTATTACAAACCCCGCGGGGCCATGGTCAAAATTATTCAAATAAAAAACTGGCTAGCCAATATTGGCTAGACATGAAAACGGATTAACTGATACACTGGAATCAGACATTGAACATGTCTGTCAACCGATGGCTCCTCAGGTAACCCAACTATGGTACAAAAAGTTGGTAACACAGGGACTTAAAAAGGCAATAGAACTGAAAGTGAAAAATCTGAAAGCATATGGAGACTCTGAAATTGTTGTTAAGCAAATTTGAAATAAGATACACTGTATTTCACCACATTTAAAAGCCTATCAAAATGAAGTTTGGGATTTGCTTAGAAATTTTCATGCATTCAATATTGTGTCCATTCCTAGATTAAAGAATGCAGCAGCTGATTTACTAGCTACCTCAGCTGCAAAGCTAGTACCTTCTAATAATAGATACTCTATTGAATTACTTTTCAGGCCTTCTGTTCCGGATATGATCACAAATGTACGGGTGTTTGACGATGATCAACAAATTTTGGAATGCTTGACAAATGATGAGACTTTTAAAGGAGCAATAATAGATGATGAAGAACATCAAATAGAATTAAAATTTGGGAACTTTATTCCTAAGGGAGTCAGGACCTTGGAATGAATGTTTGGCTTAAACAACAAGTTCAGGAAGCCAGCGAATGTCAAGACTCATAGCTCATCCTTGCAATTTGAGCTAATGAATTTGGGGACTGAAGCTGAACCCAAATATGTAAATTTGGGGAAGTGCTGTTCTTTGGGCGAAAGAAGTAAGTTCATTAGTCTGTTCAAACAGTACAAAGATGTGTTTGCCTGGACATATGAAGAGCTTAAAACTTATGACACAAAGATTATACAACATGTCATCCCGATTAAAGTTGGAGTCAATCCTTACCAACAGCCTTTGAGGAAGATGCATCTGAAGCTGGAACCTTTAATTCAAAGTGAAGTGAAAAAATTGTTGGATGCTAAAATCATATTCAAAGTCAGACATTCGGAATGGGTTTCTAATTTGGTGCCAGTAAGGAAAAAGTCAGAAGAAATAAGGCTCTGTGTAGATTTCAGAAAGCTCAATCGTGCGTCAGATAAAGATAACTATCCAGTCCGACCCATGGAGCAAACACTACAGATGGTTTCAGGTTCTGAATTGTTTTCATTATTAGATGGATTCTCTGGCTATAGTCAAGTATTAGTAGCTGAAGAGGATAGGCTTAAAACCACATTCAGAACCAAGTGGGGAACTTTTGCTTACAGGAGAATGCCCTTTGGACTTATTAATGTTGGAGCTACTTTCCAGAGTGTTAATTTTTATTGTAACTCAGTAGGTCCTTCACCGTTTTTGTAGTGTCTTGGTGGGGACACAGTTTTGTATTTTCCTAAGTTCACTTTATTTTATAAAAGTGACTTTATGTTATAAAGTGAAAGTGACTTTTTAATTAATGTGAATGTAATAAATGTCATTAAATGATTAAAAGGACATTTAATGTGCATTTAATGAGAACCCTTAGATCTAATTTAATCTTGACCCTTGAAATAAAGTTAGGGTTAGGGTTTTAGTTAGTTAGGGTTTCTAAGTGAGTTTTCACTTATTTAATGAAGCTTTGGGAAAAGGAAAAGACAATCCAAGGGAAGAGAAATTTTCAGTGGGCACGTGGGAGAGAAGAGAGCATCCACACGTGGGAGAGAAAGAAGTCATTTTCAGAGAAGGAGAGATCAGATTCATCTTGCTAGTGGACAGAAAACGAGGCAGAAGGTTCAGAACAGAAAACAAGGAGCAGGTCGTACAGTCTAGTACAGACCATACAGCAGCATTTAATTTAGAAATTCATCTTTTGGCACGATTTCCAAGGTGTATACTTGCTGGTTGTGGTCGTACAGTGCACAGAAATCGAGGTGGTTGTTTGTGGCACGAGTTTCTAGAATTTGCTGAAGGAGGAGGGCCGTACAGCAGCATTTATTGCCGATACACTTTCTCTTGTCTGCTGCACTATTCTCAGTGTATTTTCTCAGTTTAGACTAGCAAGAAATCTCTCTGTAAAATGCATTTTCTCTCTCTATAAAATTTCTCTGGGTTTTACCTCACAGAGGTGAGGGTTTTGCCCTGGGCTTGGCCCTAAACTTCTCAGTGTTCTTATGAGTATTTTTGTCTTCAGCTAGATTTATTTGGATGCATGCATGTGTATTTATGTTCAAGTTATCAGTATATTTGCTATTCAGAAATCTAGCAAATCATAACTCAGATGGGCATTAAATCTAGTTTGTATGCTAAGTGTTTGACTAAATGTCACAATGAGATGTTGATGTTGTAGTCAGATTTTCTTCATGGTATCAGAGCTTAGAGGTTGCTGAAGATATTGTACATGTTGTGTAGAACATAGAAGAGAGGGTCTTGCAGGTGGAACATTCAGTCCAAGCATCATGGCAACAGCAGGATTGAGGTACGAGGACAAACTGGATGGATCCAGTAATTTCAGTCCATGGAAAGAAAGAATCACGATATTGTTCAAAGAGCAGGCGTTATGGGATATTGTGGGAGCTTCAGCTACTGTTGTAGTTCCCACAGATGCTGTTCAGAAAGCTGAGTTTGAGAGAAGGGACATCAAAGCTCAGAAGATTCTCTTTGATTCTATCAAGGATCATGTGATTCCATTTATTTCTGGAAAGAAGTATGTTTCTGACATGTGGACTTCTTTGTGTACCTTATATCAAAGCAAGAACCAGAACCGGAAGATGGTTCTTAGAGAGAAGATGAGAAATACCAAGATGACAGAGACTGATTCAGTGACTACTTATCTCACCAAGATCACTCAGGTCAGAGATGAACTGGGTGCAGCCGGTGAGAAAGTAGAGGATGAAGAGCTTGTGAGACATGCTCTTAACGGGTTCTCCACTAAATGGCATACCTTTGTAAAAGGGGTGGTGGCTAGAGATAAGCTACCAGACTGGACAAAGTTGTGGGATGACTTTGTCCAAGAAGAATCAAGAGAGGGGATTCTTCAGAGCCCTCAGAGTGGAGAAGAGAATGTAGCTCTTGTTGTTGCTGGGAAAGGGAAGAAGAAGAAGGACCTTAGTAAGATTCGATGTTTTGCTTGTAACACTTTTGGTCACTATGCATCTCAGAGTCCAAACACTGAGAAGAGGAAGAGCAGAGGTTCAGTATCAAAATCTTCAGCTCAGGCTGCTGCAGCAGATTTTGCAAAGACTTTTGAGGAAGATTTTGCCCTTGTGTCTATAGCACCCAGTATTGGCAGCTGCAGAAATATTCTTGATCATGAATGGCTCATTGACAGTGGTGCGACCAAGCACATGACTGACACTCTGAGCAAGTTCATGAGTGTCATAGAGATAGGTTCGGGTCACTTTGTTCAGCAAGGAGACACAGTTCGAGCAGTAAAGGGAATCGGTTCAGTACGATTCAGGTTATTCTTTGGCGAAACCCTAGACTTGCATGGGGTTCTATATGTACCAGAACTGAGAACAAGTTTGATCTCAGTCTCAGCTCTGGAGAGTGAAGGTTTTGGAGTACTGTTCAAGAGGGAGCACGTATTCCTAATTCCTGTTGGAGATGTGGATGGCACCATTTTGCTTGGTTGCCAGAAAGAGAGTTTATATACATTAAAAGCAGCTAATGTATATCCGTGTTTTGGATGGCTTTCAGGGTCCGGAACAGATGGGGAAACTGCAGTGGCGCCTATTATTCAGTTTCCTGAGAACAGTAGTTCTCTTGTGAGTACTGGTAGAAGACTCAACCAGTATGAGGGATTGGAGCAGGAGGATGCTGAAGAAGATGCAGATTCTTACGAAGCATTCAGAGTGGTCTAGAGGTCACAGATCCAGATTCAGGAGCAAGAGGGAGTTCCAGCAGATGAAAGAGGAAAGTGACATAGATCTTGTTTTTTGAAGGACCTTCCTCGTTAAGAGGGAGTGTTAATTTTTATTGTAACTCAGTAGGTCCTTCACCGTTTTTGTAGTGTCTTGGTGGGGACACAATTTTGTATTTTCCTAAGTTCACTTTATTTTATAAAAGTGACTTTATGTTATAAAGTGAAAGTGACTTTTTAATTAATGTGAATGTAATAAATGTCATTAAATGATTAAAAGGACATTTAATGTGCATTTAATGAGAGCCCTTAGATCTAATTTAATCTTGACCCTTGAAATAAAGTTAGGGTTAGGGTTTTAGTTAGTTAGGGTTTCTAAGTGAGTTTTCACTTATTTAATGAAGCTTTGGGAAAAGGAAAAGACGATCCAAGGGAAGAGAAATTTTCAGTGGGCACGTGGGAGAGAAGAGAGCATCCACACGTGGGAGAGAGAGAAGTCATTTTCAGAGAAGGAGAGATCAGATTCATCTTGCTAGTGCATAGAAAACGAGGCAGAAGGTTCAGCACAGAAAACAAGGAGCAGGGCGTATAGTCTAGTACAGACCGTACAGCAGCATTTAATTCAGAAATTCATCTTTTGGCACGATTTCCAAGGTGTATACTTGCTGGTTGTGGCCGTACAATGCACATAAATCGAGGTGGCTGTTTGTGGCACGAGTTTCTAGAATTTGCTGAAGGAGGGCCGTACAGCAGCATTTATTGCTGGTACACTTTCTCTTGTCTGCTGCACTCTTCTCAGTGTATTTTCTCAGTTTAGACTAGCAAGAAATCTCTCTGTAAAATGCATTTTCTCTCTCTATAAAATTTCTTTGGGTTTTACCTCACAAAGGTGAGGGTTTTGCCCTGGGCTTGGCCCTAAATTTCTCAGTGTTCTTATGAGTATTTTTGTCTTCAGCTAGATTTATTTGGATGCATGCATGTGTATTTATGTTCAAGTTATCAGTAGATTTGCTATTCAGAAATCTAGCAAATCATAACTCAGATGGGCATTAAATCTAGTTTGTATGCTAAGTGTTTGACTAAATGTCACAATGAGATGTTGATGTTGTAGTCAAATTTTCTTCACAGAGGGCCATGGATATAGTTTTCCGTGGTCTGATTGGCCGTAGTGTTGTGGTATATCTCGATGATGTCACAATATTTTAAAAAAAGAGAGAGGAACATGCATTCCATCTGAAACAAATTTTCGAGCGTTGTCGAAAATATGGTATTTCATTGAATCCTAGGAAATGCATGTTTGCGGTCATAGAAGGAAAGCTACTGGGTCATGTTGTTTCTAAGAAAGGGATCTCCATAGACCCAGAAAAGATTAAAGCCATGGAACAGATCCCTTTACCCCATAACAAAAAGGGTATGCAATCATTCATGGGGACAATTAATTTTGTGCAATCATTCATGGGGACAATTAATTTTGTGCGAAGGTTTGTACTAGATTTCGCTCAGATTGTCAAACCTTTGCAGCAAATGGTTAAACAAAGTGTACAATTCAAATAGACTGATGTGGAGAAGAACGCATTCAGTAAGATAAAAACATCTATTGCTCATGCACCATCACTCAAAAGTCCGAACTTCGAAAAATATTTTATTCTGTACACTTTTGCATTCGATTATTCATTGGCGGCGGTGCTTACACAGAAGGAAGATGGGGGAGATGAGTACCCCATATCATTTATGAGCACTAGTCTGCAGGGAGTTGAATTGAATTATCCAGCAGTTGATAAACAAGCTTATGCAGTTTTTAAAGCGGTAAAACAATTCAAGCCATATATACTTAAGAACCGTACTAAGGTAATAGTTCCACACCCAGCTGTAAGATCTTTTTTTGTACAAAAAGAATTAGGAGAAAGAAGAGGCAACTGGGTATCTGCCTTACAAGAATATGATCTTGAGTTCAAACCAGCATCCATAGTAAGAGGACAAGGATTGTGTAAACTAATGGCTGAAGGTAAAAACAATGAAGAAAACAGCTAGGATAATGAAGCTGAGTTACATATGGTGAATGTATGTCCTCTATTCACAACTCCAGATTCCTGGTACCGGGACCTAGTTCATTACCTTCAAGAAGGATATTTGCCGGAACATTGAAATTCCAAACAACGAAGAGCATGATGTCTTAAATCAGCTTCATATCAAATAATTGATGGAGTATTATTCAGAAAGAATTATGATGGAGCTTTTCTCAGGTGCTTAAAACAAGAAGATGCAAAGAAGGTCATAACAGAATTACATGATGGGCCTGCTGGAGGTCATTTTTTCGGAGATACAACAGCCCATAAGATTCTCAGAGCCGGATATTACTGGCCTACACTGTTTAAGGATGCTCATGCTTATGTCAGAAAGTGTGATGCTTGTCAAAGAGGTGGTGGAAGACAAGCTAAAGCAACAGGGCCTTTAAAACCAGTGATGATAACAAAACCATTCGAACAACGGGGAATTGATATTATTGGAGAGATAAACCCAAATTCTTTCTTGCAGCACAAATACATTTTGACGGCAACTGACTACTTCACCAGATGGGTCGAGGCCATTCCGTTACGCAAAGTAAATGAAGATGCAGTCATGGATTTCTTACAAGATCACATTATGACCAGGTTTGGGGTTCCAATTTCTCTGGTTTTTGATAATGCTACTTACTTTTCTTCTATTAGATTAACTGCATTTGCTAATGAAAGAGGAATCAAGTTGCATTATTCTGCAAACTATTACCCACAAGAAAACGGTTTGTCAGAATCTACAAACAAAAATTTGATTAGGATTTTAAAGAAAATCGTAATAGAAAATCAGAGAAGTTGGCATTTAGCGTTACCTAATGCTCTTTGGGCTGATAGAGTCACACCCAAGAATTCCTTAGGTATGTCACCATACACGCTTGTTTATGGAAAATAAGCTATTCTTCCTCCCAAAATTTTGTTACCATCTTCCATAATAGCTCAGGAATCTAGAGGTACCGATAACGAAATCGTACAGATCAGAATCTATAATCTTTTGAAGTCAAAAGAGTTTAGATCCAAAGCCAAAGAAAGATTTAAGCATCAACAGAAAGTAGTGAAACGTTGGTTTGATAAGCATAAAGCTGGGAACAAAGAATTCGAAGTAGGAGATTTCGTTCTTAAGTGGGATCATCCGCATGATGAAAAGGGAAAGCACACTAAGTGTTGCCGCCTAATACACACTTTAAGACACAGGAAAGTCTCCAACCCGCTGTGTGTGTCCTTGGGGGCAAGTTAGAGCTGGGGACCACTGTCACCACAGTCCACAACTCCTCCGTTTAGGCTAGATTCCAACAGAGCCAAAGGGGGTAGTCCCTACAGGAAAATAAGTTCCAGATTTATTAACTATTAGTTAAAGGGATCTTTTACTAAGATTACAAAATTACAAGACCAGTGCCTAAATTAAATGGAGTCAAAATATTACGTGTTACAAACTTACAAAAGAAATAAAGATAATTATCTACAGTCTAACAAAATAGATGAACAAATGACACAATAACGGATCAAGATATCTCGGCAATGTACAGTTGATCTAAATTTTTCAAGAATAACAAATCAAGTGAAATATTTACAGTTTAAACAACAGTTAAGCATTCACCCCATGAACAATCGTAGAACTAAGAAGTATAGTGAAATTGAAAGTAAAGAGTTGTAGTGCAATGCTGGAGTGAAAGAGTGCTTGAAATGAATATGTTGCAGAACCGGTTTTGAAATGTTTCTTGGTTTATTTTAGTTAATTTTATTAAAGTTGTTCTTCTTGGATTAAGTTTTAGATCCGGTGGTGTGACTACCCCGATCTAGTTCTTCCCAAACCGAAGAGGGATTGCTGTTGCGCTCAACAGGTGGGAGCAAAGCCCACCCCTAGCTCACAGGTCAAACCCCAATGGCTCGGTGCTCACAAGGAGGATGTCGATGCGCCTAGAGACCCCCTCGGTCTACTACGCCTTGCAGCTTTCGAGTCATTGCTTTTAATCAATTCGAAAATCTCTAGATGGATGCCTATTAAACTAAGACTTCCCTTTCCCCTGGTCGTATCTCGGAGTACCCCGAAGGGTGATAACCGAGTAGAGGAGCAGGATGTGGGAAGTTGTTGTTGGTAAGTTTTAAGAGTAAATTTAAATCTTGATGGTTAAGATGCAATGTAAATTTTAAGTTATCAACAAGATCACCAAGCGGTATCCCTTATGGGAGGTGCTGGTATTCGATCTTGGACTGAAAAATTGAATGTGAAGATTGTAGCAGGAAAATAAAAGTGTTGTTTTAATTACCTAAGCCCCCACTTCTCCTGCTTTTCATATCCAACTTGAAGTCCCTAAAGGGAGATGACAAGTGGATAGAGGATACACAGGATATATGGGTTGTATGATTACTCTTTAACAGGAAATAAAAATTAAAAAAAATCTGAACTTGAAAGAAACTGTAACTTGCTAGAGTAATACTAACCTCACAACAATATTTGTTACAGAAATGGTGGTCTGTAACAGAGATAGGTGGGTGAATGAATAAAACAGTAAACTAAATAAAACAGCAAACTAAATGTAACTGAATAAAACAGTAAACTGACCTCACTTCAATCTTTGTGACAGAGATGGTGGTCTGTCACAAAGATAGGTGGGTAAGCAGAAAATAAAACTAGTTTCTACTTCCCAATCTATTTACATATATATTACAAATGCTTATTAATTTTGCAGAATACCCCAAGAGAACTTCTCCTTGGGGTTTACAAATATCAGAAAATAAGTGAGAGAGGAAGTGGTTTTTTTGGGTCCCTTTTGGACCAAACTTTAGCTGGGTTTTTCTGGGCAATTTAGGGCAGCATAACCCCTTCTTTCTGTACACAAAACCTGCAAAAAATCAGCAACTTACTTGCTGGAAATTACTGCAGAAAAACTAAATAGAAAGTTAGAAAAATTTAGTGTAAAACCCAGAAATTTTACAGAAAAATCTGAACTTTAAAAAAATGGAAAACAGAAATTTTAATGGCTGAAAATGAATGTTTAGAGGGCTGAAATAACATGTAAACAGCAGATTTAAAGCCTATTACTAATATACTAAGGTTTGGGGCCTTGAAATCAAGGTTTTTATCACTATACAGTGATAAAAACTGAGTTTCAAAACCCTTTTTACAGAAAGTGCGAAAATGAAAACAGAAAATAAATGGTTGGAAATGACTATTTTTTAAAGTGAAAGCAACATGTAAATCGCAGAACTTAAAGCCTAAACTAATATATTGTGGGTTAGGGCCTTAAAACCAAGGTTTTTATCACTATACAGTGATAAAAACTGAGTTTTAAAACTCTTTTTACAGAAAGTGCGAAAATGAAAAACTGTTTTTTAAAACAATGGAAGGGGCACTCCTTCGCTTTGGATCCCTGCAATAAACTTATAGAAGCTGCAAAATATGAGCAAAGAGGTGAGTAAACAAATAAACCCTACAAAATACTTTGTAGAGTCTTACTAATCTACTCACAAATGTAGGTAAAAACACTTCTACCTACAAGTTTCTCCACAAAATACTTTGTGGAGAACTGTCCAAGCTAATACAAATGCAACTAAATAAAAATAAAACAGGTTACCTCACAAGAAGCACAAATGTAGACAAGAGCCACCAAAGTTCCTCCAAAGCATTTACTTGTATTATGGCCCAACTAAGGCAAGAATATTACAATGGCAAGAAGAAAATGTGAGAGAAGAGTCGAGAAGTAATCCGTCAGCATAACAATAGCATGAGAGAGCATGTCAAATGAGGGAGTGAGACCCTCATTATATAGTTGAGGAAGACCCCAACCCCTTGAAGATCAATGGCCAAGATTAGATCTAGATGTAGATTAAATCTCCACCACTAGATCTAGGTATTTGACTTTACATTCTTCTCAATCAATCTCCACCCTTGGATTGTTTTTTAATCCATGGCTTGAGTGTTTGATCCATGTCTTAATCATTCTCCACCCTTAGATCTAGGGTTTTTGACCAAGTGGGGGCCCCCTTTGACTCAAATTTTAATTTTATTATTTTAATTTTTATCTTTAATCTTTTTTATTTTTATCTTTTTATTTTTAATGTTTTAATCTTTTATTTTTATCTTTACTTTTTTATTTTTATCTTTTTATTTTTTAATCTTTTAATCTTTTATTTTCAAGTTTTAATCTTATATTTATCTTTAATATTTTATTTTTTGATTTTCTATTAATATTTTATTTTTTAATTTTTTTAATTTTTTGATATTTTATTTTTGATATTTTATTTTAAAATTTCTATCTTTTTATTCTTTTATTTTTTAATTATTATCTTTTATTTTTAAGTTTTAATCTTATATTTTTATTTTTATCTTTTTATTTTTAATGTTTTATTTTTTAATTTTTAACTTTTAATCTTTTTATTTTATTAAGACAAAAAGGACGCCCCACTTAGGAGATCTTCAGACATTTATTTTGACCATGGAGGGTTTATCAAATTTTGGCTATGCTTAGCCATCCCCCAAACTTAATTACCATGGCCTTATTTGATTTTTTCCTTCAAAATCAAATAATTTAAATTTTTGACTTAGGGAAATTAATTAATTCCCTAGGAAAAATAGACCTTGCTTAGCCAAAAATGGTCTATCTCCTTAACCCCTTATCAGAATGACATGGGACTCGAAGCAGTGGCTTAGGGGGTTTCATAGCAATTTACCTTGCATTCATAGCCCCTATTACAAAGTTCCAGTGCTTGAGCAATTACATTATTACATCAAAACTTAGTTAATTAACCACCAAGGGGTGACATTAATTAACTAGAAAAAATAAATAAAAACACAACAACATAACGAAACTCCGCAAGACTCTATACAAATGTCTAGCATGGTCACGAAGAACATTTTGAACCCTTAGTCACCCCATGGACTTGACTATTAGAACGCCCGTCACCACTTTGGAGGATTTTGAGTGAAAAACCAAACCAATTAAAATCGTTTAAACAACAAGATTAATTGGAAAGGGAAAAAACACTAGATGAGGGGACTTCCCTAATAACCAGTTCCATGGTGTGGCGTCCATATCATATGACCCACACTAGCACATATAATTACATTAATTTTCTCACGCAGGGGAGCGGACATTTCGTTTTACAAAAGGGCAATTGCCCTGCAGAAGTGAAAAAATCCTCAGATTTTTTCAAGGTATAACTTGTACAATTATGTACATCTTTATGTACATGGAGTTGCCACCTAGTCGAAATAGGTGGGAAACATCTGGCTCCAGCTTGGGGACATGTGTTTGATCATCGGAGAGCACATGAGAACTCCAGAATCCTGCAACCAGAAATTTCTCACCAATAACCAACATAAGTCCTTAAGCAAAAACCAATAAATAATCAATGATGAATAAATGAAATGACTACCAATGATCATACATATATGCATAAATAATTTCAAAGAATGAAATAATACAAAATTGTTAGAAGAATGCAAGGAAAAGGGTTAGAGATACATTACAGAGAGCGTCCCTTAGGACACTAAGTATTTATCATTTTGAAGAAAAACCTGATTTGTGGCTCGTTTGACCCTTTCTTGTTTCTTGTGACTTTGATAGTGCCTCACATCTTTGAAAATTTTCCAAAAATCAACACTACCACAAAATGGCTTATGCCATACTTTGTTAACTTCCCTAATCTTGATTCCATCCTTTATATTTTCTAGGAAACTAACAAAAATAACATGATCCTTTACACTATGTACACTGACCACATTCTGAAACAACACTGATTCATTCTGACCTGCCTTAACTGACTTTGAAGCTGAAACAAACTGAAACTGAACTAGCACTTTACTGACTGGAGGAAGACTTTCTAAAGCCTTAGGTGGCTTATCTTTCTAGGCTGGTACATCCACAATCTCTGTTATAGGAAATGGAAACTCTATATCATCTGTCCAACCACCTAAGTCATCACTTGAAAACTCATTAAATTTAGGGGTAAGGTTATGGTCACATGTTTCTTCTACTTTGTCCATATTTCTAGTCATGCAAACCATGTCCTTACTATCTTCTACTGAATCCAATAAATCCTCATTATTGTCAAACACACATTCATCACCAACCATATTAACCTGTTCCATTCTTTCTCTAGCTGCTAACTTTTCCTTTATAATTTGAAAGAAAATGGGACAAGTCCCTTCCTCATGTGAATCATCAC
>LPNX010874044.1:0-11798 GCA_001517045.1 Pseudotsuga menziesii | reverse complement strand
ATTTTCTAAATAGATGTCTCAAACATATTGTTAATATTCATGGAGCACTTTGAGCTATGAATTTATCAATAACATCATGGGTAGTAATCAAGTCTATGGGCAATACTCGAATATATTGGCACAGTTGTGCTGCTGGACTTTTTGATGTATTTGCAGACTTGAATGATCTTAAATTGGGTAGTGCTTAGTTGGATTATAAGTAGACAGTATCATGGTTTTTTTCTTCATACTTTTGTTCCAAGGGTCATTCTTCTCTACTTGTACGACCTTTTGATACCATGTATATCAATTTCATTGTTGAAACTTGAAATCACTCATATTTGTTGATTTCTATCTAAAGAGATATATACTGTTTTAAATTACTTTTCTATTTTTTCTTCTTATTTTAATTAGTACAACTCTTTTTTCATTATTTGTGTGTTTTTTCTTGATCCTTGTTCCTTTTTTATTTGAAGTGGTGGTGTATTTTACACTTTTCTTGTGTAAATTTGTGCATGAAATTATGTTGGTGGTTAATTTGAAAGCCTTATTCTACAACAAATATATGGTAAAATATTGATAATCATTTGAATTAACATTATAGTTTTTCATGATTTTCAAACCATGTGTGTGCAGTTATGGGTGTTTATTTTGCTGAAAAATTAAATTACTATCTTGGATGGAATTGGGAGAAGTTTGCTACACAGGACTACTTTGACAAGCATGGAATTTTTCTGTCAAATTTGTTGTCTAGTACTTGGATTTTACTAAAGTTTCATTTAGAAGCAAAGTTCTTATTTTAACTACTATATTATGATCTTTAGGTCATTACAAGTACTCGTCTTTGGAATTTAATGCTTGTATATATATTATCAGCTAAAATGCTTAAATTTCTATTTCCTTTGAGTGATGCACTAAGGGAGCAGACAAGGGGGGGGTTAAGGCTGAGTTTAATAATTGTCACAATGCTTTATCTTTCATCTTGGGTGATATTTTTTAGTATTAATGCTGAGAAGTAACATTCCACTCTTCCAATGATGTGGATTTTTCTCTAAACTAGTCACTTTGTGCTATTAGGCAAGAATATGAATACAATATTCTACAAAAAAATGAAAATCCACTCAATGGAACCCAATATAATCACTTTCTACAATGTATATAATTCACTACTAAACAAACATTTGCTATGATATTTGAGAAGAAAGAAAACTTGATGAATACCCAAGTTGGAGGTTTATGCCTTATGATATAAGGTATGGCTTATTGTTGTTTTTTGGAATACCAATAAGCATTTACAGCCCAACCTCGTTGAAAATATTTACCTGTGGCAACCTCTGAAAATATATATTTTTTAACTATACAATTCCCCGTCGCATTTTCGACGAATGGTGGCCACATCCAACGAGGTTTCCAAAGATTTGACAAGAGAAATTGTCGAACCAACGATGAGAACTCATTGCAAATCTGACCCCATCCCGTCTATTTTCTGACGGCTTATGGCCTCTTCCAACGAGGCTGGCATAACTGCGACAAGTGAGACCATCGGACAACTGATAAGCAAGTGTAAAAAACATTGACAAACCATTCCTCTAATTTGACGGCATAATCCTGAATTTTTACAGAAGAACTATCTTACATTTGACAAGCAGAATTCATATTCTTGAATAGCATAAGTCAGATTTCTGACGAGGAGAAGTCATAGTTTTGACGACCAGACATCAAACATTTGACAACTTAGTGGTGAAATATTTTGGCTTAGTACATTGAAAAATCAATGGGTATTGTAATGTCCCTCCTATATGACAAATTAAGTCTTCATTGATATATATATATGTATTTATAATAAAAACATATGAGGTAATTAAGCAAACGAGGATGCTATGATATAAATTATATCATAGGAAAAGGAAAGATTATCTCTTCGAGCTAAAAGCATGAATTTTAATTAAGATCCTCCTTTTATTCAATGATTTAACCTTGGCTTAATTAGAGGGGAGGTTCAGCTTGAATGAGGGAAATAAATCCTCCGTGAACCTTGAAAGTTGTGACCATTTAGTGGCTGAGACAGTTGCTTGAATTCATGCCCTGATCTTGGCATGAATTAAGGAGAGGTTCGAAAAGGAAATAATGACCACTAACCTTAACAGTCATGACCTTTTAAGTGGTTGAACGGTCGCTTGAAGCGGATTCTTATTTAATAATTGACTTGGCTAAGTGAAAAGGGGTACCAGTTTTGCTTGGGAGGAGATTCACCGAGGAAAAGAAGATACATCATCTCTGTGCTGAGCATCAAATTCTGAATTATCGAAAAATATCTGCGCTAAGCATCATTTTTTGATTATCGATGGATCTCTGCGTTTCTGCAAAGAGGGATAGGGACATGGGAAGAGGAGAATGGTCTGCCAAGAAGGATTGGGGCTTGTTCCTATCGGCGAGAGAATGAGCCTGCCACTTGTTGGTGTCCACGTTTTTATCTGGACATAATGCACCTGCCCTTGAGTTCCGTTCTGGTATGTGCTTTCTCTTGTTTTATTGTTGCATTTGAACGTGCCAGCAATTCGAAGCCATGTCCCCTTTGTTTGGATCACTTACTTCATTTGGATTTTTCCTTGGTATTTTTTTATGTCACTGGGTATGAGCTTCAAAGAGGAATTTAGAAGATAATGAGATGGATGTTTCAATAATGAAATGCAATAGAAGACATACTCATTTCTTTTGCAAATAGGAAAACTGTATTTGCATGAAAAGGCCCATAGTTTGGATTTGGTAAGAAGTACAATAGAACTCGAACGTTTGTAAAAAAAAATACTAAAATGATGGATGCAATAATAGTGACTTTCATAAGCTGAACCAAGGGAACTTAGATTACATACCCATAGTGTGCAGCCACAGGCTTGCCCTTTTCTACACTAAGTTCCCAAGGAATTATTGGTCATCGAATAATCGTGTCTGCATCCAAAATTACAACCCAATCAACATTTTTTGTCTCCTCGTTACGATTCAGCCAGTGTACAACACCTGCTAGTTTATTTATTGCAGGATACCAATCATTTGTGATAGAGTGACGACCCATTGATGGCACAGAATGTGTTGGGGTCAGATCCATGCCTTCGTACTTCTGGAGCTTCTCGTCTGTACAGCTCAATAACCATGTTATAGGTACTAGGTGTCCACTCTTCCTCTAGATATTCATGAGACTGCCTAATAATCAAAATAGTTGTCACAGTCCGCAGAGAACAGTGTGTGAACCTCTCCTCGATGCTTGTTGGGGTCTGTTATTCTCCATAACCATGCCTTCTCCAATACCGCTCCATGAATATGAAGGGCTTAAACGCCAATGTAGGATTGGACCTCGTTGCTTAGTAGAGGGACGAACAAACTTGATCGTACTTAGATAGAAGGACCGGGGTGTGAGGGTTTGTACCTTGCCTGTGTTTGTATTGGTTTATATAGCCAACTGTTTGAACTTACAAACAAACCAAGGTGGGTCTCATTCTTCAAAAATTAATTGCACTCTACGTTATTATTTTTCCGTAATGAAGAATATGTATTATTAGTGAGAAAGATGTGATACGAAAGGCATTCATGTGTTTGTGAGGTTGCAGGCACGTTGTGTAAATGATCTTCCCAAAGTTTTACCAAATTTAATTAAAGGATAGTGATTTTATTCAATCCGAATCGTAAGTGGATCGTGTTCTAATAGCTAGATGCAGCAAAGGAATCTGAAGCTTTGTCGGGTGACAGGTGTGAGCACGAGCATGATGTTTAATATTGAAAACATTAAATGTAATAATTGGTTCTACAATTGTCCAACTATTTGATGTATGCCCCATCGTAACAAACCATTTAGGTAAGCATCTGCCGAGATGATCTCGATCGGTAGGCTTCACGTTACGGTGAATTATCACATTAACCTTTTTGATTTTGAACTTAGATCTAACTTTTTAGACTTGGGCATGGCCCTTTATGTTAGAGTTAAATAAATACGTTTGCATGGGATTGTGACCCTATCTCCTCTTGAAAGGATGTTCTTGGATCAAGGAATAAGGATAAGGGAATGCTTTGGGAGGAGGTCTCGTAATGTAAAACCAAAGATGTATAGGCAACAGAGTTGTTGCGTATTGTAACCATTTTTCAGGAAATACTATATTGATGCAACGGTTTGGTGGACGTAACCCCGGGTTTGGGGTGAACCACGTAAATGTGTCTCCTTGATGTTTTCACCTTATGTTGTTTAGTTTCGATTGTGTTTTATTTTAATGCTTATTTGTGCATGACTTTCTTTAAGCAATTTATTATATGCTGCAATTAATGATGTTAAAAGAATGGTTGTCTCATACATCATAATCTATTTTTAAGGAAACCAGTTTGTGCGGTTAATAACCTAATGGATATCAGAATCGAAACCTCTATGAATTTACATAAAGTTCACTATCGATAGCAACTATTTTTCTATGTTTGGAAATCAAAGATTTATCTTGGGATACACTTAAGCTGTCATGCCACATATGTTATTAGTGGAAGATCAATGTAGAATAGAATGTGGTTAATTTTAGTCGAATGATTGTTACATTGCTTACAGTTCTGATGTTATCAAAACTGATTAGTCCTACTTCTATGAAAATACGAGGTAAAATATGACATTAACATGATTGATTCCCTTGATAGTAACAGTGAATGAAAATTTTGCCCCCTCTTTACACATAATGGCCTTGGGGTCATCCAGGTACGTCACATATGGTATCAGAGCAAGGTTGAAA
Source organism: Pseudotsuga menziesii (assembly GCA_001517045.1). Lineage (NCBI taxonomy): Eukaryota > Viridiplantae > Streptophyta > Pinopsida > Pinales > Pinaceae > Pseudotsuga > Pseudotsuga menziesii. Next base: position 7,059 of record LPNX010874044.1, on the reverse strand, counting down.
CGCTCGGGCCTATTGGGCTCAAAAAGCTCCAACAGGTTTCATTTTAACTAATGGTTGAATTTGTCTCTTTGACCCAGAGAAAACCAACAAGTTCGCACTGTAATCCAGGAACCTCAAGTGTACCCAATACACTTGTTTATTGAGTTGTGCAGGGAAAGTCGGCGGAAGAGAGGACCTCTGTGTTTTGTTAGAAAGGTAATCTATGTGTTTTGTTAGTATCCAGGATTTGATTCACTGGTAATGTAAAATATAGGTATGCACAATATCAATTTTTATAAATCTCATTTCATTCACAGGAATTCCAAAACGCAGGTTACTTAAATCTCATTTCATTTCTTTAGTTCCATGGCTTGGAGACTGTGTCTGATTTTTCTTGGACTTCCTCGGAGATGTAATTTACCAAAATGTTTAAAAATGGATGAGTATATTTTTTTTTCGTTGATTCTTCTTTATATTTGACTTAGAGTATGCAGGAACTGAGTTTAATACTCAGCATCAACTGTCTAGATCTGGAAATAGGTACGGGTAAGATCGCTGGAAGGAGGTATGTAATATCGCTGGTATATATATTGCATTTTGGGTGCTTCATTGGTCATGTTTAACGTTGATTTCCTCGGAGATGTAATCTGCCAAAAGATTAAAAGATTGTTGGTTTGCATTGGTCTTACGATTTAGGTTTTAAGTATTGATGCCTTTTTTCTTTAAAACCTCTTAATTAAGTTCACTCTGAATAGGAGTTGATTGAGCCGAAGGTTTATCTGGGGGAAAAATTTAAATTTTTTATTCAAGTCTCCAATACCTTATTTAGGTTCTGGATTAAGGTAAAGCATCAAATCTGGTGCCAAAAAGTTTATAGTGTGAGAACGTCCACATAAGGATACGTTGGAAATTTAGGTTATTCGTCCTTACAAAGAAAGTGGATGCCCATAAAATGTATTATGAGAAAGTTAATTCTGTCTTTATTAATTATAAAGATGAGTCAATATTATGGCTTTATTTCAAGGGAATTCAAGTTTATTATTAAATTTATGATTTAGGAGGTTACAAAGTTTTGTGGGACTAACTAGCAAGATGATAATAATAATACTTACTTATTATGGTTAGTAAAATTACCATGTTTCAATTAAAATTCTTCATCCTGTTTTAAAATTGAATGGATTCATATATGGTGAGGATAAAATGTTGAAGATGTATTTGTATGGGCTCATTTGCTAGGGATTCATTGATATTTGAAGGGTGTTCTCAGTCTCTTCATTTATTATGCTTTGTTTATCAATAATCTTTACCTTTTTGAAGAACGTTATGGGAAGCTTCATTAATATTGAAGGTATTTCTTGGTTTATGATTTTTTCGCCTTAAGGTGCCTATGCTTTCAAGTAGCCCAGAATTGAAAACTTTATTGAAATTGAAAATTTTTTTTTGTATGGATTTTTGAGAACATAATTAAGATGTCGATTGTCTTCTATAAACATGTTTGTTATTAGATCACTGTTGGCCATTTACCACTGGCTATGTTGTGCACACTTGGTGGGTCTTCTTTTGGGTTCTTGCATATGTTAGTTTAACTTATATCTTGCTTCGAGTTGTAATGAGGGATGGTTTCGAACTCCTTATGTGTTGCTGACCTTTGTTTTTGGGTTAGTTTTGAATTTTGCGATATGTATAATCTCTGGGATTAAATGATTGTTTCCAGAGTTATTTTCCTCGACATGAATAGAATAGCAAATTCAATGTGTTTAGATACCAGCTGGTTTGTGAATAACATATGACTGATTCTTATGTCCCTTATATGAATGGAGGCAGTTAATAGGGAGTGATCTTCCGTAATAACATCGTTATGGTTTATTGTTTAGTTGAGAGGTCGTTGCTTGGTTGGAGGGTGAGTATTCTTGATTGATTGAGATTTTCCTTCTCTACCATAGATTCAAGTTGATTACAATAATTTGCATCATGTGGGACATGCTGGAGTCGTTTGTGAATAGACATTTTAAGAATGTGTGCCTGTGCAATATATGTTAAGAAGTCGAATGTGTTCCTACGTAATTTATGTTCAGTAGTTATATTGAATTCTTTTTTTCGGAATCATTTATGATGCTCCATAAGCAAGTACACTATATTTTATATGCTGAGAGATTCAAAAGTTAGTTATATTGTTTTGAAAATTTCTTTGTGATTTGAGAGATTCACAAAATTTTCTATAACTAAATTGTTGTTTCCCTGGAACACATGCCCTGCATAAGAGATCATGTGGTACGACTACATATTTGCGAAAAGCAACTCATTGTAGGTATTGCATCAACTAGAACTTCTCGTACACATGAAAGGTAGATAACAGAGATAGTTGAACATAAATTTAGGGTTTTTGAAAAATACTGTAATTCATGGTTTTGGTCATGTAAGTCAAAAGGTTTGAGAGGAAAATTGAAGGAAGTATTTGTTTTTAGTTATAGTAGGAAAAATGGCTGGTACCATCACATAGTAATATCTGTTACACTTAACCCTTGTGACTTTATGTTGAGTTTATTATTATTAATGTGTAAGGTGGTGTTTGCATTGTCAATTTTACCAGTTTATATTGTGGCATCTTGCGAATTGTATTGTTGTAAATTGGAAAGGTTTATGGCTTTGCGTGAATGCTTACTTATCAATTCTGGTGTTAAAAGAACTGAAAAGGCTCTTACCGATGGATGAGAAATGGGGTAAGGCATGATTTATGCTAAAATTTTGATGTTCTTCGAATTGATAATATGATAAACTGACCACCTATAAAGTGCTTGCAGGCATGGAAAATTATGGCCATGAGAAAAGGCTAAAGCTCCAGGACTACGATGAGTTAAAACTCATGTGTATAAAGTTATCACCAGAAGAGGGAGTGGTGATGGAGGTAGTGGTTAAAATATACCTTGTTTTTCCTGCGGGCCAGCGAGGGACCATTATGCATTCTGGGGACGCCTAGATGTAAGACATCTGGTCAAGACTCGTTCTGCACACATTAGAGGACTATCACATGACTTGGGGGAATCTGTGAAGAGAATAACCTCTAGGCGCTGTGGAGGTGTGCGAGAATGGAGTGCCTCAGCTTGGTGAAGCACCCTGAAGAGCACAAAAAGGAGATACGCCTAAGAGGGGTACAGGGTATCGTCCTTGTGTTGGGTGGCTTAAATTGGCACTTGGTGTGCTGGAATGAAGGAACATCCAGAGAAAAGAATAATGACAAGCACCCTGAATAGCACAGAGGAGATACACGAAGGGTTGGTATCGTTCTTGTGTTGGGTGGCTTGAATTGGTTCTTGAAGTACTGTTGGCACTTGGTGTGCCGGGATGGAAGACATCCAAAGAAGAGAACAATGCCAGGAAAAGGTATGTGCAGTACAGCTAAACTAGTACCTATATGTTATTGGCAATAGAACTGATATGATATGAAAATTGTATTTCTGAGTTTTACATTTCGATGCTAGTATGCATGCATATGTCTGATTTTAAATGCAGGATCATGACAGGAAATACAAGCAAACAAGGACAACTCAAAATGAAAGGAAAAGTTATTGAAGAACAAGAACACCGAGGACGGTGTTAATTTTAGGGGGAAAGAATGTAATGTCCCTCCTATATGACAAATTAAGTCTTCACTGATATATATATATATATATATATGTATTTATAATAAAAACATATGAGGTAATTAAGCAAACGAGGATGCTATGATATAAATTATATCATAGGAAAAGGAAATATTATCTCTTCCAGCTAAAAGCATGAATTTTAATTTAGATCCTCCTTTTATTCCATGCTTTAACCTTGGCTTAATTAGAGGGGAGGTTCAGCTTGAATGAGGGAAATAAATCCTCCCTGAACCTTGACAGTTGTGACCATTTAGTGGCTGAGATAGTTGCTTGAATTCGTGCCCTGATCTTGGCATGAATTAAGGAGAGGTTCGGAAAGGAAATAATGACCACTAACCTTAACAGTTGTGACCTTTTAAGTGGATGAACGGTCGCTTGAAGCGGAGTCTTATTTAATAATTGACTTGGCTAAGGGAAAAGGGGTACCAGTTTTGCTTGGGAGGAGATTCACCGAGGAAAAGAAGAGACATCATCTCTGTGCTGAGCATCAAATTCTGAATTATCGAAAAATATCTGTGCTAAGCATCATTTTTTGATTATCGATGGATCTCTGCGTTTCGGCAAAGAGGGATAGGGACATGGGAAGAGGATAATGGTCTGCCAAGTTGGATTGGGGCTTGTTCCTATCGGCGAGAGAATGAGCCTGCCACTTGTTGGTGTCCACGTTTTGATCTGGACATAATGCACATGCCCTTGAGTTCCGTTCTGGTATGTGCTTTCTCTTGTTTTATTGTTGCATTTGAACGTGCCAGCAATTCGAAGCCATGTCCCCTTTGTTTGGATCACTTACTTCATTTGGATTTTTCCTTGGTATTTTTTTATGTCACTGGGTATGAGCTTCAAAGAGGAATTCAGAAGATAATGAGCTGGATGTTTCAATAATGAAATGCAATAGCAGACATACTCATTTCTTTTGCAAATAGGAAAACTGTATTTGCATGAAAAGGCCCATAGTTTGGATCTGGTAAGAAGTATAATAGAACTTGAACGTTTGTAAAAAAAAAAATACTAAAATGATGGATGCAATAACAGTGACTTTCATAAGCTGAACCAAGGGAACTTAGATTACATACCCATAGTGTGCAGCCACAGGCTTGCCATTTTCTACACTAAGTTCCCAAGGAATTATTGGTCATCGAATAATCATGTCTGCATCCAAAATTACAACCCAATCAACATTATTTGTCTCATCGTTGCGATTAAGCCAGTGTACAACACCTGCTGGTTTATTTATTGTAGGATACCAATCACTTGTGATAGAGTGACGAACCATTGATGGCACAGAATGTGTTGGTGTCAGATCCATGCCTTCGTACTTCTGGAGCTTCTCGTCTGTACAGCTCAATAACCATGTTATAGGTACTGGGTGTCCACTCTTCCTCTAGATATTCATGAGACTGCCTAATAATCAAAATAGTTGTCACATTCCGCAGAGAACAGTGTGTGAACTTCTCCTCGATGCTTGTTGGGGTCTGTTATTCTCCATAACCATGCCTTCTCCAATACCGCTCCATGAATATGAAGGGCTTAAACACCAATGTAGCATTGGACCTCGTTTCTTAGTAGAGGGACGAACAAACTTGATCGTACTTAGATAGAAGGACCAGGGTGTGGGGGTTTGTACCTTGCCTGTGTTTGTATTGGTTTATATAGCCAACTGTTTGAACTTACAAACAAACCAAGGTGGGACTCATTCTTCAAAAATTAATTGCACTCTACGTTATTATTTTTCCGTAATGAAGAATATGTATTATTAGTGAGAAAGACGTGATGCGAAAGGCATTCATGTGTTTGTGAGGTTGCGGCCACGTTGCGTAAACGATCTTCCCCAAGTTTTACCAAATTTAATTAAAGAATAGTGATTTTATTCAATCAGAATCATAAGTGGATCGTGTTCTAATAACTAGATGCAGCAAAGGAATCTGAAGCTTTGTCGGGTGACAGGTGTGAGCATGAGCATGATGTTTAATATTGAAAACATTAAATGTAATAATTGTTTCTAGAATTGTCCGACTATTTGATGTATGCCCCATCATAACAAACCATTTAGGTAAGCATCTGCCGAGATGATCTCGATCGGTAGGCTTCACGTTACGGTGAATTATCACATTAACCTTTTAATGTGGAATTATTTATGATACGCTTGTCCTTTAACTATGGATAATGAAAACGATGCATTACCATCAACGGAGATTCCATAGACATTGATATATATATATATATATCACATATTTACATGACAACTTGGTCGATACTCCATGATGGATTCTTCATCAAACAGTAATTTGTTATTAAAGTTTTCCCTTGAGATATGCATGGGTCTTGTTGTGGACTGCTTTTGCCCTTTTTGATTTTGAACTTAGATCTAACTTTTTAGACTTGGGCATGGCCCTTTATGTTAGAGTTAAATAAATACGTTTGCATGGGATTGTGACCCTAGCTCCTCTTGAAAGGATGTTCTTGGATCAAGGAATAAGGATAAGGGAATGCTTTGGGAGGAGGTCTCGTAATGTAAAACCAAAGATGTATAGGCAATAGAGTTGTTCCGGATTGTAACCATTTTTCAGGAAATACTATATTGATGCAACGGTTTGGTGGACGTAACCCCGGGTTTGGGGTGAACCACGTAAATGTGTCTCCTTTATGTTTTCACCTTATGTTGTTTAGTTTCGATTGTGTTTTATTTTAATGCTTATTTGTGCATGACTTTCTTTAAGCAATTTATTATATGCTGCAATTAATGATGTTAAAAGAATGGTTGTCTCATACATCATAATATATTTTTAAGGAAACCAGTTTGTGCGGTTAATAACCTAATGGATATCAGAATCGAAACCTCTATGAATTTACATAAAGTTCACTATCGATAGCAACTATTTTTCTATGTTTGGAAATCAAAGATTTATCTTGGGATACACTTAAGTTATCATGCCACATATGTTATTAGTGGAAGATCAATGTAGAATAGAATGTGGTTAATTTTAGTCGAATGATTGTTACATTGCTTACAGTTCTGATGTTATCGAAACTGATTAGTCCTACTTCTATGAAAATACGAGGTAAAATATGACATTAACATGATTGATTCCCTTGATAGTAACAGTGAATGAAAATTTTTCCCCCTCTTTACACATAATGGCCTTGGGGTCATCCAGGTACGTCACAGGTATTGGCTTGTCGTCGAATATCCGATGTTATGCCACTAACAACAATAAAATTTGAGGTTGTCAAATAACTGACAGGGTATTCTCGAATTTCAAACATGGCAGCTGTCGAATTTTGGGCTCAAATTTTGTTGTGGTTTATAAATTGATTAATAGTTGCAAGGTGGCAATCATTTTAGAAGGAATATGGACATGTGTAGTTGGTCTAGTCCTCTCCTTAGGACCTACCACATGTCGTCATATTTTCCTTATTTCTAAAGACCACCTAATCG
>LPNX010874040.1:10000-24985 GCA_001517045.1 Pseudotsuga menziesii | reverse complement strand
ATCTCTTTCTCGGCCCATGCAGAATAGTACGAGAAAGGATCACTCTCTTTTCTTCGGAATTGAGAAGAGTATTCTCAGGTATAGGTTTATCACTTTTCTGGACCTCAGGGACTAAATTTACGGAAAAGGAACACCCAGTTTGAGCTTACTTTTTCTTTTTCGTGCTCTGGACCCAACTATGAAAAATATTTCGAGTGTACTTTGTGTCTTTGTCATGCTTGTTAAACACTAAAGAACAAAGCAACGAGTTTATTGTTGTAAGCCCCATTTCTCGTAACCAAATGGATCTTTCCGAGTGATCTTGCTTTCCTTCACACTCGTAAAACTCAAGCTATTTATGCTTTACAACAATGAGCACACCCACGGCTACCTTCAGTCAAGGAGGCTAACTAAGACTTGTCCTACATTCAGGGACACTAACTGGAGCACTCCGGGGGTGATATGAGTGTCGTAAATGCCCCATATTGCTAACTGATGGTTACAATTAGTTAAACATAGCAGTGAAGGTGCCTTCATTAAATTGATTATTTAATGATTATTTAATGAACTAGAGTCAACAGGGGAGCCTCCAACCACTTCTAATGGTCAGTTACACTTCAATTAACCTCATCGGGGTTCATTGGAGTCATTGATGCACTACCACTTGTTGGTTGGCTTGCAGTGACATGTGTCTGAGCTGCTTTCAATTACACTCATTCATTTATTGCACTTCAACTTTAGTTAGGGCTCAATTGAGTCAATTAGGGTTTTGATCAGTGGTTAACTTGAGTGTTGACTGTAGCTTACATTCAGTTAAGCTAGACTCACTCATTCAATTCGAATGACCTCCTTGGGAATTCAATTTTTCTTGGAATTCATGCTTCCAGCATGATCATTGTATTGTATCATTCATTATTCTTTTGAGTATACAGAGCTGCTACTTCCATTGCAGTACCATTTTGCCAATTTTATGATTATCTGTCTGTATTCTTTGTGATACTGTGTTTTCAGTTCCTAGACCACTATGAAAAATTAATATGGTATCGGAGCTCACAGTGGGATGAAGCTCAGATCTCTCAAAAACAAGGTTTTTGACAGATCTTGCATGAAAAAAATGAGCAATAGCTCAAAAATCCAGCATTGCACCAGAAGCCAAGGCTTACCACTTAATACCTCAAGTAAGGAAATTATTGATCAAGATTACTTGATTGAATATGCTGGGTGTGATGAAAATTTGCAGGCTGTCTAACCTTACAGTGCCCCTTTTGTTGTGATTTTCAGGTTTTTAACAGGTGAAAGCATTCGCTCCTGCAGATTTAGATGGCTTCTTCCGTAGAACTCTTGACTCCGTTCAATTTCTGCTCACGGAAAGGAGACATGGAGATCCAGCTACATGCCAGAGGACTCTATAGGGTCACTATGGACACTGAAGAAGAACCTACTTCTATGACAGACAAAGCTAGATTCTTGAACAAGAAAGATGAAGCATTTGGATACTTGTGCCTCTCTGTTTCCTGGGATCTTCTTTTCCATCTTTCGGGATTGAATACTCCAAAGGAAATATGGGACAAATTGGAAACCATGTATGGAAAGCAGGATTATTTGAGAGTATACTAGCTTGAGAATGATATGATGTCTCTCCAACCTTCCAATTTGGAGACCTTGAATGACTTTTTCACAAAGTTCAAGCACATTGTCTTATTGTTGAAGCAATGTAAAGTGGAGAAGGAGGATGATCAGATCATCCTCGCCATACTCTCCAAACTTGGAGCTGATTATTCAATTTTTGTCTCTACATTCTGTGTGGGGAAGCTCACAAACCCTAGATGGAAGATTCCTTCACTCAATGCCTTCATTGAGTCCCTAACAAGTGAACATGATAAGATTGTCCGGATGGGGATCATCAGATCCTCTCGTGATCAAGCCCTCCATGTCTCAGGGCATAAAGATCTGAAGGGTAAAGGAAAGCAGCAGAAGAACCCAAAAACTAAATTTGAAGCTCCTAAGCCTAAAGTTGAAAACCAACAGCATGAGGAGTCTTTCGGCTCAAAGAAGAACAAAGGAAAAGGGCATTGTGGAAAGGAGAAAGTCAAGTGTTCATACTGCGGGAAGGGATTCCACCCTGAACATGCCTACATGAAGAAGAAACTTGATGAAGCTACCTCTCTCATTGAAATAAATCACATCAATATTTCGAAAATCTTCCGGAGGAGAAATCAGCAAGATCGGGAACCATAGCATGAAAGAGGTCATGCCCTCATGGCAAGCACTTCGATGTCCAAAGCACTCTTGATAGATTTTGGAGCTTCGAACCACATGATGGTTGAAAGAGACTCTTTATTGTCTTTGGAGACCGGTAAATCCATCCCCATCCACATGGGAGATGACTCCACCATCATTTCAGAAGGACAAGGTACCGTTGATCTTGAGAATGGCTATTTTTCAAATGTTTTGTATGTACCATCTCTGGCATCAAACCTCCTGAGTGTTTATCAAATGACACATACGAGAGTTCCCAAGAGAGTATCCTTGAGCCCGAGTGATGTATATATCATGAAACTTGCATCTGGGAAACTTGTTGCAAAAGGCCTTGCAAACCATCATGCAAAAGCCTATGAGTTTAGCCATTTTGTGGTGGATGCAAAGCCCACCGCACTGCTGACTCATGGAAATGAAGTTAGTATATTGTGGCATGAGAGGTTTTGCCATCTCAACTTCAAATAATTGCATCAATTACAAAAAAAATCCATGGTTGAAGGCCTCCCAGTCATCAAGGAAACCACTAGAATTTGCAAGGGATGTGTTGTTGGAAAGCACCCTAAGCACAAGTTCGATCAGGGGAAGGCAAGCTGAGCTACATGCATCTTGGTACTGATACATTCTGATATCAGTGGTCACATTCCTATCACATCCATGAATGGATCAAGGTATCTTCTGACTTTTATTGATGATTTTTCCAGGTACACATGGGTCTTCTTTATCAAAAAGAAGTCTGAAGTCTGTGAAAAATTCACTGAACTGAAGGCCTTGATCAAGAATGCAACTGGACAAAAGATCAAGATCTTGAGATCTGATAATGGTGGGGATTATGTCAGTAATGATTTGCTACAAATATGCTCCCAAAGTGGTATTCAGGTCTAGCATTCAATTCCCTACACTCCCTAGCATAACGGTGTAGCGGAAAGGAAGAATCAGTCTCTCAAGGAGATGACCACTTGTATGTTGGAATCAAATAAGTTAGATGCAAATTTGTGCGATGAAGCCATGCATGCTGCAGCATACATTTAGAACAGAGTGCCACACTCATCCGTGAAAGGGAAGACCCCTTTTGAAGCATACTTCAGACACAAGCCGGATGTGTCAAACCTGTGGGTGTTTGGGTCCACTGCATGGGCCCAAATTCCACTTGATAAAAGGAGGGATTTGCAACCGCAAAGCATAGAATGTTTGTTTATTGGGTATCCTAATGAATCAAAAGGTTTCAAGCTATTGGATATCAAAACAAAACAAATCATCATCGAAAGGAGTGTCAAGTTCGATGAGCCTCTTGAGGAGGTGGAACTAATGAAGGAGAAAACTATTGAATTTCCTTCCTATTCTACTGAATATTTGGATGATGAAATTGGGGGTGATGACCCTGATTTGGATCCTTTGATTTATGATATCAGTAGGCATAAAACATCAGATGCTGAATCAGAACCTGAAGTACAAAATCATCTCCCAACATGGGCCTGACAGACACTCTCCTCCGCGGGAGATAACATTGGAAATTTGGATGATCCAAGGAGAACCCGGTCTGATTTCCAAAGAGAAGGTATTGCACTCTCCTGTCCTAATTATTTGATATCTAAATATTGTTATTTGATAATAATTTCAGACCCAAAGTCCTACTACCATGCTTGGAAGGATCCAACATGGCAAGTTTCCATGGATGAAGAGATGAATTCTCTTCAAAAAAACACTACTTGGGAGCTAGTTTCTCTTCCTCCGGGAAGGAAACTGGTTCAATGCAAGTGGGTGTTTCAGACTAATGTTGCTGCATATGGAAGCATATGCAAATATAAGGCAAGAATGGTGGCAAAATATTTCTCTAAGGTCCAAGGTGTGGACTACCATGAGACTTTTGCACCAGTTGCAAAAATGGACTCCATCCGCCTAGTTTTGGCAATTTCAGCATCTAAGAACTGGGAAGTGCATCATATGGATGTTAAGTCATCCTTTTTGCATGGAGATATTCATGAGGAGATATACATGAAGCATCCTGAGGGATACATCTCTGATCCATGTTTGGTTTGCAAGCTAAAGAAGTCACTATACGGGTTAAAACAGGCCCCAAGAGAGTGGTATTCCAAGATGGATGCCTTCCTTCTCTCGCAAAACTTTCAAAGGTGTAGATCAGATCCAAATGTATATATATAGAAATATAATGGTCATTTGATTATTATTGCTTTATATTTTGATGACTTGTTGATCACAGGTAGCACAGTTGCTTCTATTTTAGTCATCAAAACTGTTCTCCACAATGCATTTGAAATGAGCGATTTGGGGCTCTTAAAACAATTTTTGCACAACAGGATTCGAAACCGAAATCTGATGTCAAAATCCGACGTCATCCAACATTTTGCATGGATGTGTCGGACATAAATCATTGAAGAGAATGCCGATCAAAAAATATTTATAGCTCCATCGAATATCCGACACACTGGCGTCGGATATCCGATCCCTAGAGTGTCGGAGATCTGACCCTTTAGTGTCGGATCTTCGATGGTAGGGTGTCAGATATCCGACGGTTTGTGAACCCAACAGTGTCAGTTATTTGACCCCTTAGCGTTGGATCTCCAACGGGATGTATAGGGCTTTTTTTTTTTTAAATGCAAGGTTTACATGATTTTAAATTTATGGTCCCATATTTTCAACGGTAACTATGTTCAAGGTGTCGAATATCCGACGCATGTCCATTATAAATATAAATTGTTTTAAAAATTTCGACATGTTTGTTGTAGAAGCGACGGAAGATTTGTGAAAATTATTTGTTCCTCGACGGACGTTTTCAGGAATTGTTTTATTCTTCAACGAGCGGTTGTGGGAAATTTTTTTTTTCATCGATAGACAATTTGTCGAAAATTTTTTATTCTTCGACTTCTCTCCGTTTGAAAAAATGTTGATGCGTGGAACTTGATTTTTTAATACAACTGCTTATATTCATTAACGAAGTTTGTGACAAAATTTCAAATAGATTAAATATTCTGAATCCAAACGAAGACAACCGACAATTGCTTGCTAGACTATGGGATGCAACAAAACGAAGGGGTGATGGCAAATGTTATTGTCCATGTACTCAATCCAGGGGATTTAAGAGGAGAAGAATATTGATCTCAACAGACACAAAACATTGCAAGGAACATGGACATGCTAAGGGGGGGAACTAATATCATTCATTTGTTGGTTTAGCATTATAAAGTTTATTATATTCGTTTTTTTTTTGTAATTGTATGTATTATTTTTTTTCATATATTAATGTATATCTATTGATGTTTCCATGTATTTATATTAAAGGAAAGACACCCTACAACATATCGTCCATAGGAAGTGCTTTCAAAACAATTTCAGGATCAGGATCATGGAGCGTGTATGTTTAATGGAGAACAAGTGAATGATCATATTGAACAAGATGATCATGTCGATAATGTAATTGAAGATGATGGTACAAATACATTGATCCATGATTCATTTAATGTTAGAATGGATGATGACGATGACGTTGATAATGAAAATGATGATGACTTTGATGATGTTCACGATATACCTCTTCTCGATAAGGAATATGAACCCCTTTATGAATGCTCCAAAACAAATCTTCTCTCTACTATATTGTTGATAATGAACTTGAAGGTTATGAATGGTCTTTCAAACATTGCAATCACACGGATGCTAAGGTATGTAAAATAATCCATCACATATATAGGATCATGATAAATTTTATTTGTATTCCTCTAATAATTGTATTGCTAACTCATTATTGATCATTGCACGGATGAAGCGTGTTTCATTAATATTATTTATTAATTACATTAACAATTTTTTATTTTATTTTTGTAGCTTGATAGCTGAATTTTTGTTACCACCATCAAATATTTTACCTCGCACATATTGAGATTTATCTTCCATCATGAAATAGATTGGAATGCATTATGAAGCAATTCATGCATGCCCCAATGAACATGTTATATATTATGATCAACATGAATTTGCAACAGAATGTCCGCAATGTCATGTAAGTAGATATCGTACAGATAAAGTAATAAAAAAGGTGCCTCAGAAGGTTCTTCGTTATATTCCCATCATTCCATGTTTGCAACAACTGTTCAAGTGCAAAAACATAGCGCAATTTATGGATTACCATGCCAGAAATAGAAGTCAAGATGATGTTATTTGAATGCCTATAGATGGTTCTGCTTTTAGAGATATGGAGGAAAAGTGGCCTCACTTTAAAGAAGAACCACGTAATCTTAGGATTTCTTTGGAAGCAGATGGTGTTAATCCATTTACACGGTGTGGCCTATTTTTGTTATCAACAATAACAGTCCTCCATGGTTGTCAATAAAGAGGGAGCACATAATGTTGTCGATGATTATTCCATCTTTTTTTGATGAAAACTGTTTTATTTATAATGTAGTTGTGGCATCTTTTTTGTCGTAATATGTATCTTAATTTCATATATATATCTATTATTTTACTCTTCTGCATGGTTTATATATCTTAATGGTTCTCATAATGATATATTTTATATGTACTTCAAATGAATCAGGTAAGTTCCAAGTCAAAGATATCAATGTATACATCGAACCTCTTATAGATGAGCTACTAAAGTTATGGAATGGCATAACTATGTATGACATATCTAGACCAATACGACAAAGGAAATTTCAATTCCATGCAATAGTTGTATGGACAATACACGATGCCCCTGGGTTAACTTCATTTTGTGGTTTGTAATTTTATGTTCCACTTTAATTGCATTTAATGATATGGAGTAGTTAGAATATTTTATATATGAATATATTTGACATATATATTCCATATCTAAATATTGTAGGTCTTTAGACAAAGGGTAAATTTTCATGTCCAATTTGTAGTCCTAAGATAAAATCTCGTCGTTCAAAAAGCTTAAGAAAGGAGGTGTTTGATCAGTATAGGCATTTCCTCTCTAAGAATCACAGGTATAGAACAACTGAAAGAAACCTTTTCAATGGGAAGCAGGAGACTACATTAAAACCACAGAGAATGATACCTCACCTTTGGAAGATGCAATATAATAGAAATTGTCATCATGGTATGTATGGATCATCGTATATGAATTGTTATGTATTTTAATTTTTATTGTGAGTTGTTTGTTGTAGTGGCCATAATTGATTTATGATGTAATTTATTAATTATAAACTAATATTCATGATGTCCATCATGATCATGAAGCCATTAATGGGCTTCCACAAGGAATGAAAAGTTATCCTATTCAATTCAGCAGGTTGCCCTACTATGAGCACCTACAAATTCTCATTTGTTTGATACAATGCATATTGGAAAGAATGTTACTGAAACCTTATGGAGACTACTAGAGCTAAGGAGGGAGAAAGATAAAGTTGTGAAAGTGTGCAAATACATTCAAGAAATCAACCATGCAATGAAAGACGTCATCCAATTTCATACCAACGGAGAACAAGTTAATATAAACTCAATTCCATTGATGTTTACGGAGAAATAAAGCAATGTTGTTGATGACCTCCTATTTTTGCTTGTCTAGCACCCTATTCCTAGTTCAAAGCTATATGAGATCAAGTATATTCAACTTTATTTCATTGTGTTTTGTGCTTGAATATGCGTTTTCAAGGGTAACATTCCAAGATGCTTTAACAGGGGAATTCTTGACATTTCTTATTACTTTATTTATCATTTTGTTGGGTTTCAATTCATAAATGAAAATTTAGTTTTTAATTAAATGCTGATCAATTGACAAGCTCTTGTTTCCCATGCAGTGGTTCTTTTGGTTGCTTGATCCGACACTTGTTCCGGCACTTAACGACCATATGTTGACTGATTCAGATATTTGGGGGATTCGTTTGTCCAAAATTACACATGGATTTTATGCTTGTTCATTTCAATATGGATTATGAGCTATCATTCATCATTCAAATGCTCTGTTTCTTCCAGAATTTGTGGCCCTAATCTCAAGCAATCTGGCAATGGCATTCCTGTCATTAACAAGGAACCTGATTTCGGGCTCAATTTCTAAGCAATCGGTTGAGAATTATTCAAAACGGTTCGAAACCCACTTCATAAATGGCCCCGTTTACCCCTAAATGAGGGCAATTTTTAGAATTTTTGAACGAATGTGGAGAAATCCTTTCCGAAACAGACGTGGTTTTTCCAGATTTTGGTGTTGGTCGTTTTCTGGGTGGTTGCACGAATTTCTGATTTTTGGGATGGATCTTATCCATCTATTGATGTATAAATAAATCCTTAGAAGGATGAGACAGAGAGAAGACACTATAAAAACTCTGATTTTTAATTAATTGATCAACAGTTGCATTTGCTTCCCTAAAGCTTCAGTTTCAGATTCATAGGTGTTGAAGGTCGGGCCCACCTTCAACTCTGGTTATCTGTGTGTAGTGTTGTTTTCTTTTCCACTGCTGTAAGTAAATTTGCATTATATATTTTTGATACTGTCTTTTATGTATGTATGCCAGCAATTTTAACAACTCATGATTTGGGAATTGAATACATGCTTACATTAATTTAGTTGATGTCACTGAAAGATGTGTGATAAGCTTGATTGCGTTACTCAACACCTTTAGATAAAATAGTTACTTCCAGTTTTGCCTGTAGGTTTTATTTAGTAGAATATAGATTTGAAGAGTAGTGCGAGTAGAGAGCTGTGTTGGATTTAGATTTCCAGATTTCTTTCATTTCCAAAATTGATACTGATTATTGAATGGTTAAATTTCTTGTCCAGAATTCTTTTAGGTCACAGAGTTTACAAGGTTGTGGAGTGTTTCAAAGATTTGTAGCATTTTAAAGAGTTTAAAAGACTTGCATTATTTATAATTTGCAGAGGTTTTAGAAGTTTATAGAATTTATAGGGTTTTCAAGATAGCATTTCGAACTTGTTATATAGAGGATTGGACTTATGCTTTGCTTATTTCGAAATCTTGAATGAGATTAGAGAGAGGAAGTACAGCTCACTAATATTTAGCAGTATTTGTTTTCCTGTTGTTCAAAGATAAATCTCGTAGGATAGACAAATGAGAGTGAAATGTGGTTTTTTCTGAATATTTCCAATATATTTTTGTGGGCATAGAATGCAAGTAGAGTTGTATCTGTTGTTAGCAGAAAGGCAAATTTATTTCTAATAATTACTTATGAATGATAACATTGGTGTGAATTAGGGTTAAGAAGAGCCATTGGGCTTAGCATAAGATTCTTTGTGGGTGATGAGTGCAGTATTAGAGGCTGTGTTAAAAAGGTGTAAGATCACTAGGATTGATCAACTACTATTCATTGTGTAGGTAGGTTTGAGAGCTGAAGGTCTATATGGACAAGTAGGGTTTCCTTTAACGAACCATTTGATTGCTTAGTTGCTCTTTTGGAAAATAGATTAACAATTAGTATAGTTTGAAATTGCTTTAGGCTTCATTAATTGGGTTTGATAAACTTTTGGATTGTAAATAGTACTCAGCAGGTTGATTCTTTTCCCTGGATTAGATTTAACAACTTTTGGTCTTGGTTGCTCAATAGAGTAGTTAGTTTCATGAACTACATTCTTTTTCTTTGTGTGTGAGTAGATTGAAGCCACCCTAGGCATGAGCTTTAAACTATTTTACCTTGCACATACAGTGTAGCAACTCAAAGCTTATGTGTCCTGGTCGATAATTAAATTGAAGGTAAATTAATTAGTGATAATTTTAACCAACATTTTGGCACCATTTCCGAGGAGTTGCTCCAAGGTAAGCTGGTATTTTGCTTATTTTCTACGAATTTGTTGGCTGTGAAGTTCAGGTAGATAGGGGTAGATAGGTTTCCTTCACATTACAAAACAAGGTGGAGGGGAAATGATAAGACGCAAAGATGAATTCACTACGAGATTCCCATGGTGTAACAGCCTGACGCATCCACTTTAGTGGGTTGCCCCAAATCCTTGTTGTTTCCTTCTCGTAAGCGTGTTTGATTTTTCACATGTTTGATTTATTTTGCTGCAAAAGTGTGTTTACCTTTCCTGTAAGGCGTTTTTACTTTCTTGCAATTTAATTTCATGCAAGTGTGTTTTTCTTTTTGCAAGTTTGGGTGTGTTTACTTTCTCCAATTTAATTTCAAGAGTGTTTTATTTTATGCAAGAGCGGCGTGTGTTTGATTGGCGTAAATATGTTTTTAGTGGTAGATAGTCTTGATTAGAATCATTTAAAACACATATAAACCAAATAAAAATAAAAACTTGGGTGCTGTAAGAGCCCTAGACACTAATCCTTGTGCGAGACATGAACAAAACAACCAACAAAAATGGATTCAGAAGTAACCATCAATTTGGGAAAACTTTCTCAAATCCTAGCTGCAGTTGGGAATTCTTCTTATCAGGTAGAACACATCCTAATAGCAGTTAAGAGTTTATCTACCTCTCCTGACATAACAAATGAACCAAAGTCCCAAGATCCACAAAAAAATATTCCTTGCCAAATTGCAGAGGAAATTGACAACTTGGGGACTACATCCGATGGAAAGCAGCCTAAAATTGAGGAGGTATCAACAGATCCTCTATGTACTTCCGAAATCAATCAATCAGAAGAAGGGGATCTACATGATATGATGAAGGAAGGTGAGTACCAGCACTACATTGAAATTTGGTTCCAATAAGTAATCAGACTACAACACCATTTCCTCCTTCAACACCTTTTGTTGCAGAAGCAAGTAAGTCGGTTGGTTCTCCATATCCAGGTAATCATTGTAACAAATTTTTCATATGTGGATAAAGGTATATTTTTAATCTTACTTCGCACTTGGTTACATTGGAAGAATTCATATACTTGAATAGAAATGTTTTCTTTCTTCTTAGGTAGAATAGGAAAATATGTATATAAATAAAAAAAGTTGCATGTTTAGTTTAGAAATTAATGCAGCTTCGTTGTTTTTCTTTTTTTCAATAAAATGATAAGATCTTTAACCAGGATTTATACCTTCTCTCCAATCCATACTTTCAGAAAATTTATTATAACAGCAGCTCATAGCCTATAAAAAGGGAAAATGCCAGAGGGTAATATGAAATTGTGACTGTTTTTTAATAATGGTTCTGTAAACATAAGAACAATTGATGATGAACAGGTTGCGTTTGTGGTAATGGACAGCGGTTGAATGTATTTTATATTTACAAAAACTCAGGGTATCCAAAAAGGGAATTTCTTTCATTACCTTTGTTATTTTAGAAGGCTGATTTTTATAAAAGAATTTTCTGGAATTTTCCTGATTTAAATATATTCTTTTGAAGATACCCCAAATATGCTTGTTGGTTTTGCTGAATTGTTGGATACCTGTATTAAGTAAAAGCTGAAGGAAAAATGTTTTTCATCATACCTGCAAGACTTATTGATTTCAATTCAGTTGTTTTACACAGACTTATTCTTCTTTATTCATACAGATTTTCTCTTATCTAGCTGTGCCTCTATTAGTGATTTACAGCCTCAAGGGGTTTCACTTATGAACTCATAATATACTAGTGCCATCTGACTTGGTTTCACACTGGATTGAATGAGGATATTTTTACAAGTAGTAACAGTTGGGGACATTGAGTTATTATCCAGACAAGCACCACAAAATTTTTATTAGGGATGGTTTTCAAGACTGAAGGGTCTTTTGATTATTATCCATTGGCTTTCATTATATTAAATATACATATATATTATAAATAATTCCACCCACCTCATGTCTTTCAATTTATACAGTTATAGGGGTTAGTTGTTCATACGGACAAATCTTTATAGGCATGTTTCAAGAAAGCTCTTCCAATTTTAATACCATCCCACTCCTAGAAGGTTTTCAAAGCTGCTCCCCCACTCATCTATGCGTAAGCAAATTATAAATTTTATCTTTAAGATGAATTGGGACAAGGGCCTCTGGTAGAAAAGGGTGTAAGAGGTTAACCTGCCGGGATACTGAATAGGTCCACTGGCAGCGGGTACCGACCTGTGGTATAAACAGGTAAACCCATCAGGGTACTGAACAGGCCTGTTGGCAATGGGGTATTCTTCCTGGGGAAGAATTTTCTTAGGTATTACATTTACCCCACCAGAGTACTGAACAGGCTCGCCGGCAGTGGGTTTTGACTTTGATATCTATTTTAAAAAAAACCTCATTTATACTGGTCTTCAGTCTGGGGGAGATGACGACCTCATTTAAAAAAAACCTCATTTATGCAAGGTCTTCAGTCTGGGGGAGATGATGACCTCATGTTTTTTCTTGTCTAGCGCCCTATTCCTAGTTCAAAGCTATATGAGATCAAGTATATTCGACTTTATTTCGTTGTGTTTTGTGCTTGAA
The DNA here is from genome assembly GCA_001517045.1 of Pseudotsuga menziesii. Lineage (NCBI taxonomy): Eukaryota > Viridiplantae > Streptophyta > Pinopsida > Pinales > Pinaceae > Pseudotsuga > Pseudotsuga menziesii. Next base: position 12,427 of record LPNX010874040.1, on the reverse strand, counting down.
TATGCGTTTTCAAGGGTAACATTCCAAGATGCTTTAATAGGTGAATTCTTGACATTTCTTATTACTTTATTTATCATTTTGTTGGGTTTCAATTCATAAATGAAACTTTAGTTTTTAATTAAATGCTGATCAATTGACAAGCTCTTGTTTCCCATGCAGTGGTTCTTTTGGTTGCTTGATCCGACACTTGTTCCGGCACTTGACGAGCATATGTTGACTGATTCAGATATTTGGGGGATTCGTTTGTCCAAAATTAAACATGGATTTTATGCTTCGTTGTTTCAATATGGATTATGAGCTATCAGTCATCATTCAAATGCTCTGTTTCTTCCAGAATTCGTGGCCCTAATCTCAAGCAATCTGGCAATGGCATTCCCGTCATTAATCAGGAACCTAATTTCGGGCTCAATTTCTGAGCAATCAGTTGGGAATTATTCAAAACGGTTCGAAACCCACTTCATAAATGGCCCTGTTTACCCCTAATTGCGAGCAATTTTCAAAATTTCTGAATGAATGAATGTGGAGAAATCCTTTCCGGAATAGACATGGTTTTTCCAGATTTTGGTGTTGGTCGTTTTCTGGGTGGTTGCACAAATTTCTGATTTTTGGGATGGATCTTATCCATCTATTGATGTATAAATAAATCCTTAGAAGGATGAGACAGAGAGAAGACACTATAAAAACTCTGATTTTTAATTAATTGATCAACAGTTGCATTTGCTTCCCTAAAGCTTCAGTTTCATATTCATAGGTGTTGAAGGCCGGGCACACCTTCAACTCTTGTTATCTTTGTGTAGTGTTGTTTTCTTTTCCACTGCCGTAAGTAAATTTTCATTATATATTTTTGATACTGTCTTTTATGTATGTATGCCATCAATTTTAACAACTCATGATTTGGGAATTGAATACATGCTTACATTAATTTAGTTGATGTCACTGAAAGATGTGTGATAAGCTTGATTGCGTTACTCAACACCTTTAGATAAAACAGTTTCTTCCAGTTTTTCCTGTAGGTTTGATTTAGTAGAATATAGATTTGAAGAGTAGTGAGAGTAGAGAGCTGTGTTGGATTTAGATTTCCAGATTTCTTTCATTTCCAGAATTGATACTGATTATTGAATGGTTAAATTTCTTGTCCAGAATTCTTTTAGGTCACAGAGTTTACAAGGTTGTGGAGTGCTTCAAAGATTTGTATCATTTTGAAGAGTTTAAAAGACTTGCAGCATTTATAATTTGCAGAGGTTTTAGAAGTTTATAGAATTTATAGGGTTTTCAGGATAGCATTTCAAACTTGTGATATAGAGGATTGGACTTATGCTTTGCTTATTTCGAAATCTTGAATGAGATTAGAGAGAGGAAGTACAGCTCATTAATATTTAGCAGTATTTGTTTTCCTGTTGTTCAAAGATAAATCTCGTAGGATAGACAAATAAGAGTGAAATGTGGTTTTGTCTGAATATTTCCAATATATTTTTGTGGGCATAGAATGCAAGTAGATTTGTATCTGTTGTTAGTAGAAAGGCAAATTTAATTCTAATAATTATTTATGAATGATAACATTGGTGTGAATTAGGGTTAAGAAGAGCCATTGGGCTTAGCATAAGATTCTTTGTGGGTGATGAGTGCAGTCTTAGAGGCTGTGTTAAAAAGGTGTAAGATCACTAGGATTGATCAACTAGTATTCATTCTGTAGGTAGGTTTGAGAGCTAAAGGTCTGAATGGACAAGTAGGGTTTCCTTTAACGAACCATTTGATTGCTTAGTTGCTCTTTTGGAAAATAGATTAACAATTAGTATAGTTTGAAATTGCTTTAGGCTTCATTAATTGGGTTTGATAAACTTTTGGATTGTAAATAGTACTCAGCAAGTTGAGTCTTTTCCCTGGATCAGATTTAACAACTTTTGGTCTTGGTTGCTCAATAGAGTAGTTAGTTTCATGAACTACATTCTTTTTCTTTGTGTGTGAGTAGATTGAAGCCACCCTAGGCATGAGATTTAAACTATTTTACCCTGCACAGACAGTGTAGTAACTCAAAGCTTACGTGTCTCGGTCGATAATTAAATTGAAGGTAAATTAATTAGTGATAATTTTACCCAACAGTTGTCAAAGAAGTAATGTGGAAAATTAAATTTCCCACTAGATTTTGTGCAAACTTGAAGAATATCATAACCAAAAAGGTGATTTTGCGGGGGTCAAAACACATGATTGGCTTGTCTTCATCAAGGTAATTATTATTGTTATGTCCATATAATTTTTTCTTATTTGTATACTCTTTGTTTAATAAATGGCGTGGTTTGTATATTGATACAATATGTTCTACCTCTCTCTCTCCCAAGAAACTTCGACAATAATGTCAAACAAGTTATATATAATCTTGGTAAATACATGAGGTAACTAGTGATTACTTGCATGTGCTTAGTGTTTCTT
>LPNX010874040.1:0-5000 GCA_001517045.1 Pseudotsuga menziesii | reverse complement strand
AATGAATAGTTTATTTGGACATTGTCACGATTCGTTTTGGATAGTTCAATTTGGAGGTTTTTGTGAATTTGGGAGTAGGTCCTATGGAGCTCAGGGTTTAGAATTGGAGCTCATGGTTGATAATTGAAGCTCAGGGTTGAGAATTGGAGCTCATGGTTGATAATTGGAGCTCACGGTTGAGAATTGGAGCTGACGGTTCAAATTTGGAGCACACGGTTCACGTTTTGGAGTTCACGGTTTGGATTTAAAGCTCATGGCTCATCGGGTAAGCATCATGACCTCCTTTTTTTGGGCATGCCGTGACAAGGGTTTTTGGGAATCCTGTGACAAGGGTTTTTGGGTGACAAGGGTTTTTTTTGTGCGTTGTGATGTTTTCTCCTTTCTATCGATCTCAAAAATTGGCTGTCCAATATTGACTTACCTTAAGGGGAAGGAGGCCCTATGCTATATAATTTGATACCATCAATTGCTCACTTTGGCAAGCTACTATGACACCTCAAACTCATAAACCCATTTCCCAATAACCAGGGTTGGGGTTTACCATAAGCACCCCAATTGGTCATTCCATTCCTTAAGGAACCGGAGCCTAGACTTATGGCCTTAGAAGATTTAGTTAATGAGTGCTGTCTTAGAACATGGCTCGATCAATATGCTCACATCTGTCTCCAAGCCATAAATCAACAGCAAAGTCTCATAACGTCTCTGTGATGTTTGTTGTGTATTCCAAACTGGATAGGGGAAACACATGGATTACCAACATGAGGGAAAGCCATTGAATATGCTAATGCTTGGAATATAATAGACCAAGGGGATGTACTAGAAATATTTGCCTTGACTTGTTGATTTCAATGTTAAGTTGAACCTAAATGACAAACACAGAGGAGCACTAAGCAAGCTACAACACTTTGTAGAAAATCGAATGAGTATAGATATAATGATGCTAGTTCATGAAGATCCTATAGAGTGGATGCTTGGTTGCTCTATAGGTTCCAAATATTTAGGTTCCTCATTAGATGCTTCACTAGATGAATCATATATGGCCCCCCCAAAACTATGATTATTGATTTCAAATATAACATCCAACTCTTCATGAAATGGATAAATGCATGCATTTTCCATCTCATCATCAAACAAGGGTTTGCCTACAAAATATTCCTCATCAAAATCTCAACAATATGGACCATCTAATTCAAATTCTTTGGATGAGGTAATATAATAGGAGAATGGGTTCTTTCATAACTAACAACCCAAAGGGTCTCTGTCTATACTTCCTTCTTCTTCACCAACTTCAATCCATCCTTATCAGCTTTCAAACATGGGTTTTCTTTGTTGTGCATGCATTTACATTGTTCAGCTAATGACAAACCCAATTTGATAGTTTCAGCTAACCCGCATTTGACCCATATTGGCTGATATGGATTCTAAATTATGGCCAGTCTGAGCGTTACAATTACTGGACGAACCCATCACATTTTGGTGCACATTCAAATTGGTTTGATTGTTTTTATGTGAGTTATCTCAGCAACCGGTTCCCAAATAAGATATTAAGTCGATTCTACCCAAATGCGATGCTTAAGGGAGGTTTAGAGAAGATCATTATAAAAGCCCTAGGTTAGAAAGAAACTCGAACCTAACCCAGTATTTTCTAGATTGTAGCAACAACAGGGGTTTGCCAGAATTCTACCAAATGTTATGGATTTCTTCTTTAAGGTGTTTTATTATAGAAACCTTATATTAGAAAGCAACTGTCCACATGAACTATATCTCACAAAAAATAACAAGTGTTCATCCAAGCAATGTTGACGACTCGTGGTATTATGCCTCACAAGTTTGCGATGTTGCAACCCCATGAAACATAATACCAAGAGTCGTCCCCATTATTAGCCAACACTTATTAGCTATTTTAGAGTTAGTGAATTGAAAGTGGCTAAGTCAACGCAAAAAAGAAAGGTAATAAGTTTGACTAAATAAACTATTTTGATTATTGTACCTACATCTTCCGCTACATGCATTGCTTGCGTGCCTCACCTATCTCGATGTACTATCAACATTATTATTATTGGTATGTGTACCTTCTCTCAATGAAAGTATTAGTTTAGGGATGTATTGAGGTTTATACCACATATTTTATAGTGTATGCATCCAATACTTGCTAGTTACTTGATCACTATTAGGGAACAACTTCAGCTCTATCATGTTAACCTTACTTCATCCAGCTAAAAGCAGTTCACATATTCAGAGAACAAAATACTAAGGCTGATAGCTTATTCAAAGAAGCATTAACCTTGGCCTCAGGCCATTTTCAGTTTACTGAATTCACTGATGGTGAATGTATTGATCAGGGCACTTTCTAGCTTTTTTATCCCTTAGCACTTGAGTCTTTTATGTGCTGTTGCTATTGACATCCTTTGGATGATTGAGGTGATGATCCCCTCATATTACTGATCTCTCTTGTTTATTGCTTCTTTGGATTAGCTACTTCAGTATTAGACTTGAATTCTCTATCTGTTGAAGGTTAGTGATGTGGATGTAGTCAAGATTCCTAGATTATAGGTGTTACCTTTGAAGGTTTGTCCAATATTCCTGTGAAGCTGATCAATTGTCATCTGTCTGCTAATGATGAACATAGCTGTATCTATTCCGACGCATTTGTGTCGGATATTCGATGGCGAAATAAATATTTTTTTATCGGCATTCTTTTCAGTGATTGTTGTCCAACACATCCGTGCGAAATGTCGGATGACATCGGATTTTGACGTTGGATTTCGGGTTCAAATCCTATTGTGTAAGGGAGGTTTAGATAAGGATTAGAGTTCCACCATAGCCATGATAGTTATATTTTTTTTGCTCACATGTATGCTCGGTCCATTGGAGAAGGATGAAAATCGGTTGCTACCCCGAGCAGGATTGTCGAGCCATGTTTTGTTATAAGCAAGAAACTAGAGCTTAACCCATAGATGATTGAAGATCATTATAAAATATTAAATTTTTTTCTACATACCTGTTAATATCATTGTCAAACAAAATTTTCCATGTAGCCATAGTTCAAGAACTCTGTCCACATGAACTATATCTCAGAAAAGATAACAAGTGTTCATCCAAGAAACGGTGACGACTCATGGTATTATGCCTCACAAGTTTGCGTTGTTGCAACCCTATGAAACATAATACCATGAGTCGTCCCCATTATTAGCCAACAATTATTAGCTATTTTAGGTTTAGTGAATTGAAAGTGGCTAAGTCAACACAAAAAACAAAAGGTAATAAGTTTGACTAAATAAACTATTTTGATAATTGTACCTACATCTTCTGCTACATGCATTGCTTGCATGCCTCACCTATCTTGACATAATATCAACATTATTATTATTGGTATCTGTACCTTCTTTCACTGACAGTCTTCTTCCTATTTATTCTCCAAAACAACTATATTATAGGGCCTTTTGGCACGACATTGTTTTGCATGCAACTTTTATTTTTTCAATCTTAGAAAGAAACTCAAACCTAACCCAGTATTTTCCAAATTGTAGTGACAACAGGGGTTTGCCAGAATTCTGCCAAATGTTATGGATTTCTTCTTTAAGGTATTTTATTATAGAAACCTTATATTAGGAAGAAAATTGAACCTAACCCAGTAATTCCCAAGCTCTAAACACCATGAGAGCTTGGACTATGTCGGATATTTTCATTAAGTGATTGAATGAAGTAATCCACTTACAATAACTATTTTTTCAAAATATTAAATTGTTTTCTACAATATACCTGTTAATATCATCATCAAACAAAGCTGTCCATAAGGAAAGAATTCAAGAACTCTGTCCACGTGAACTATATCTCACAAAAGATAACAAGTGTTCAGCCAAGCAACTGTGACGATTCTTGGTATTTTGCTTCACAAGTTTGCCATGTTGCAACCTAATGAAACATAATACCAGGAATCGTCACCATTATTAGCCAACACTTATTAGCTATTTTAGAGTTAGTGAATTGAAAGTGGCTAAGTCAACGCAAAAAAGAAAGGTAATAATTTTGACTAAATAAACTATTTCGATAATTGTACCTACATCTTCTTTGATGGGGCTTCAGCCAATCAAATTGGAGGTATAGGTGTTCATCTTTTGATCACCCAGGACCACTATTTTTGCTTCAAATTGGGTGTTGGTCTGAGTACAAACACCATATTTGAACTACTTGCTTTATGGAATCTCCTTTATTGTGCTAAATCCATGGTCCTTCCCACTCTGTACATTCATGGTGACTCCACAGCCATCATTAATTGGTTCAATAGAAGATCAACACTAACTTTACTTACACTTGATGGATGGTGTCAACGTATCCGTGATATGGGTCCTTAATTCATCCAACTAAAAGTAGTTCACATATTCAGAAAACACAATACTAAGGCTGATAGCTTATCCAAAGAAGCATTAACCTTGGCCTCAGGCCATTTGCAGTTTACTAAATTCACTGATGGTGAATGTACTGGTCAGGGCACTTTCCATCTTTTCTAGCCCTTAGCACTTGAGTCTTTTATGTGCTGTTGCTATTGACATCATTTGGATGATTGAGGTGGATGATGCCCTCATATTACTGATCTCTCTTATTTATTGCTTCTTTGGATTAACTACTTCAGTATTAGACTTGAATTCTCAGTCTGTTGAAGGTTAGTGATGTGGATGTAGTCAAGATTCCTAGATTAGAGGTGTTACCTATGAATGTTTGTCCAGTATTCCTGTGAAGCTGATCAATTGTATTCCTTAGGGTTGCCTTAGGGTTGAAAATTAGTATGGAAAAACAAGTTAGCGTTGCCTTAGGGTTGAAAATTAATATGGGAAAACAAGCATCATCAAGACAAGTTAAAAGGAATAAATCAGCAAATATTACAGACTGATATAAATGTATTTAAAATATTCTTTTCGTTCCTGAACGTGCCAAGTAGCATATTTGGAAATGTCCTCTCTTCACCACCACTGATTATATATATATATATATATATATAT